>DWNY01000121.1:0-20667 GCA_018250635.1 Telegonus apastus | reverse complement strand
ATAAATGTCTTTATCTATCTTATTTTCAGGCCACATTCAAAGTCAAATCAAGTGCATACATCTTTGAGAATAGGTATTGAAGCCAGCTTAAATCAAGCGCTGTCGCACCGACAAGATTGTAAAAGTTAAATCAAGTAAATAGGATTTGTGTAAATAATGAAGTTAGTTGTTTACTTGACAAGTCGAAAGTACGAATCTTCGCCGCATTAACTGCGTCAGGTGGTTTTAATTTTTTTGTTGGCGGGTGGCCAAGACATTGTTATTTGAAATCTGTTTCCAGCCGCATGTGTTCCTATAAAAAATAACCAACAAAACGCTCACAATACGTTCACGCAAATTGTGGAGCATTAAGCAAATTTGGGCAAATTAGCAAGCGTATAGCTATAGAGCTAATAATAATTCCTGACTGCAGATTTCGCCCGCGGCTCTGCCAACAGTTGCACTACTGAAAACATTGTTATTTGCATACATTGCATTTTACCACTTTTTACCGCCAACCCGCACTTACGTAATGGCCGCGATTCAACGTTTATTACGTCTTAAATTGTTAGTTTTACTTTAATAATTGCGGTGATTCACAAAGTTTTCAAATGGCGATTGCATTTGCGCTCTTACAGTTGTGTCGTTTAAAAAAAATGTCCACTTTGTTAGTACTCATTCCAAATATCTATTTTACTAGTATTATTTTTTACAATTCTTCTGGTTGAATATGCATACATATAAAGATTTCACTTTGGACAGCGTAGTAGAGTATACTCCAAGCTTCGCCCACTCGTGGAAAACTATTCGTATTCAGCAATGGGTATAAAGATGCTTGAAACCATAAAAACCGGTAAAGCTATTTTTGTTCTAGGATTTATTTTTCATCACACTTTAGAAAAAAAGAGTAGCGGCTTGAGAGATTACGGTCATGATAATTAAGTGTAATGGCGTTACTCAAGATTAGCTCTGCGAAGTCTACTTTCGATTTCTTTGAAATGTTGTGCTAAAACAAAAATATTTTATTATTATGATAAATTTATAAATATGGCTAGTATTCCTGATCGTTTAATGTTTTTAAATAATAAAAAAGACATATAAATATATGAGACTTACTGACTTTAAACTTATAAAACTGTTACAGTAAGCAAAAATTATAGAAAATTATCAAAGGACTTTAATGTTTAGTCATTATAAAACAATGATTTTATGGTACCAAATCCCTGAATAGCAGACGTGTTTTATGATTTAACGGTTATAATATAAAATGGAATATATAAAGAGTATCATTGCCTAAGCCTCGTCTGGATTCAAGGGTTTACGGAGCATGGCCTACTTCATTAATTTTAGTTTTCCTCTGAAATATAATAAAAAACACATGTCTACCTAATAGAGTTTGGCAATATTTTGCTAATAGGTACTTATACTTTTTAAACATTTTAATCTGTAATATTGTGGCCACAGTCTGATTAGCTTATCATACATAACATTGTTTTTGTTTTTAGATTAAATCATGAACAGAGTTACTTCTGACGATTTGATAGATACAGCTACAGCTACATCTCATAAAAAGGTAAACTCATATTAAAGGGACTTTACAAAGATAAAAGATTAATTATAAGAAGCAATCTCCCTTGCACTAATATAATCTAAAGTTCAGAGGAATCTTGTAAAGTTATACGTAACGCTAAGTCAAAAGCGCCAAGTCGTTTTACATTGAAAGGAAATTGAAAGGAAATAAGGCACAAGGCACAAAGAAAGTGTCGAAAACAATAAATTAATAAAACTATATATATAAGCAACATATAAGAGGCATCCTAATAATTTTTGTGAGGGAGTATTCCACAAAATAAAATAGAAGTAGAACATCTATAAAAATGATTCATTACACAAATAGATATAGATATCAAATCACTTCATACATTTGATAAAAAATCTATATATCCAATGGCTAAATTAGATAAGATACCAGTTTTCAGAATATAACATATCTGAAATGTACATGACGTGGAATTGGCATGTTTGAGCAAGGTAAAATGGAATTTTAGTTTTCATACAGAAACTAGATAGGTATTGTTTCTAGAAGCTTTAAATGTTGCAGGAATTCTATTCTGAAACCGTTCGCTACAGTTCTCTCAGTAGCAGTATTTAGTCGTTGATGTCATTGTGTCATTGTTTTTACAGCTTAGTCATTGTTGATAGTGAAAGATTTTAAATATTTTCAGCTATAGAGCAAACACTGTCACTTTTTTCATACAACCACTTTCATTCCGTTTCACACGCCATACTTGATTGATCAATGGTTCTTAGTTCGAAGTTTGAAGGTGGTAGAATCCTTTTTGGTTCGACTCCGGCGGCCTCACCGCCAAACCGATTTCTGCGGTGCCTAACAACAGCAGCGGTAATCGCTTCTGTGTTCTGGTGTGTAGAGTGTGGTAACAAACAAACTTATCTGAGCCGTTCCAGCTTAGTTCTCAGGGGTAGCGACGTATCTGTGGTCAATCTCAGGTAGGTCTGTGATGTAATCTGGGGTATATTACTGATGTCCATGGACAGCAGTGGTCACTAACCAACAGGTGAGCCGCACGCTAGTTTGCTACTTCAAATTATAAAAAAAAAATCACTTGTTTTTATCCTTGTAATATGTAATGTACTTGGAGTATGTGTTTCTGTTGTAATTTGATAACGTAGATATAAATGAAGCATTCGAACCAATAAACAATCTCTCAAATTCAGATGCATTTTTACTTGAAGATAGCAGTATAAATTACTTTAAAACAGATTTAGATTTTTGTAAAATATAATTTTACTATTTACTTGCTAAAAATATTATACATAGTGGTAATAATTTGTTGTTTTCTACAAGATTTTCCGTATTCTATAGATTTCGGCGCAGTTTAGTTTATATTATTGTAGTTAAATATGAAAAAAGCCATTCCTTTATGTAACTTAAATATAATATTAGTTGGAGCTGGTTTTTGTCACTATTAGATACTCAATCCGTTAGTTAATGAATCAGGCAATTCTATGCGTTATTAAGCCTTAAAACACATTGAACAAAAGAACGACTTTAAACATTAGCCTTATTATATATTAAATCTCTTTGAACAGTGAAACTATAAAGGCGGCGATAAGGGTTCATTAAAAATGTTTGCTTTCCACATAAACGTACAAAGCACAAAGACATCTGGAGGGTTAGCCGGCTTGTAAAACAACGTGATGGTTGCATGGAACTCTACGACCAATCGCGGCGCAGTAGAGCATATAGTGCACTTTGTTTTAATAGCACTAGGCAGGATTAGTTTTTAAGTAGTGCTCTAAACAAAGCCGGGGGAGGAATCCGAGGACGCCATACCGTGCCGCACGGTTATTTACATTTCCTGACTCAAACGGCAAAATGCATAGTGGGGGAACGGAACCATTTGGAAAATTATGGTTTTTGACTACATGCTTGTAAGTATCTCGTTCATTTCCATTGACTGAAATGCTTTTGCATTCATGATTTTGATTTTTTTTTGTTATCTTATGGGTATTAAATATAACTTGAAATAATGTAATTTTAATGAATGTCGCATTATGACTTTTACTTAGAAAATATTTTAGTTGCCATCATAAGATAGATTGTAATACATTATATTAACTACTCGTTAACTTAGTATTATTATGCTTTTAAAAACCACTGACAATTTTTATTCACGAATAAGGTTTATAAAAATCACATAAATATTTAAAAATCATTATGCTTATTCTATACAGCTATTTTATTCCACCATCCAACTACGATCAAGGCCGGCTGGATATGAAGGATTTATTAAACCGAATTCCCATAAATTTGAACACGCAAGTCACATAAAATCGTCATAAATAAAGCCAACAGATTTTGGTTTGACCTCTTTTGAAAAATGTATGTCATGTTATGCGCTTAATCTCAGGATTACACGTGTTCAACAAAACGCGGGAACTTCAAAGCCTCGGTGGGAACCGCATGCGGATTACTGGGATTTGGCTCGCTATGTACCTGCAATATTGGAGTTGCGGTTAATAAAAGAGTAGGTGAAATATTCATAACCATAGCTAGAACCGTACCTTAAGCTTAACAAAGTTATCATAATGAATACAGAGCCATCTATGATTACACAGAAGAAAAAAAATAGACGAACATATTTGTTTCAAACTTTTGATTTTTACAATGGTAATGGTATCGAATAATTTGTAAATAGGTATATAATTTAGATGAAGATGACCGATAGTCTGTTTTTTTTTGAATGGCACTTTTATAATTAGTAACGACTAAATAGCAATTCTTAGGTAAAATTTGACGAGGACCATAAAGGTGATTTGAAAATAAGCGGGTTTGGTCACTTCTATTTTTACCGTATTGGAGCAGCGTAATTGACGCTTTCGTCCAGGCCTCCCCAAGTGGCATTAGTGGCTGTCAGTCGTGTGTAAAAAGTATTTTTTCTAAATTTTTCCGTTTATTTATTGATACAAAATCATTCAATCAT
Source organism: Telegonus apastus (assembly GCA_018250635.1). Lineage (NCBI taxonomy): Eukaryota > Metazoa > Arthropoda > Insecta > Lepidoptera > Hesperiidae > Telegonus > Telegonus apastus. Next base: position 16,183 of record DWNY01000121.1, on the reverse strand, counting down.
TGAAATTACATTATGTAATGGAAATGGTAAAATAATATTGACGTCTGCCAGGTTGAGATTAGAACTCGAGAACGAGACAAGATATCAAATATCAGTTATTAATATATTTTAGTTCAAATAATAATTCCTAAAAGTTCTGTAAAATCATTTAGTTCTGTAAAAAGTGTTTGTTAAAATTTCACTAAGAGAAAAACTTAATAAGCCACCTAAGGTCAAAGCTAATTTCTGCTTTTGACAGCATATGGCAGTAATTAGATATTCTCATAACTTCAAGATTGCTTTTAAATAATTAAGCGTCTAAATGGTATTTGATAAATAGTTTTTCCCACAACTTCACCTCTCATGAACTCACTTCTAGGTACGCTTAGATGGGTAACTATGAAACCTTAGCAACACCGCAAGTACTAATATTCCTAATATTCGCTCCAACATAACAACGGCGAAATACCGACCTTACTTAGACGGCATAAGTTTCTAAAATAGTTAATGCACTGAGACGGAAGACATCAGTTTGTAAGCTCATACAAGCGGCCATTTTGGTTAATTGATACTCAAGCTCCATGACCGTAACGTGATACCAAGTACAGAGGGGTTGAAACTGCTATTCTTCAATTACTAACCAATCAGAAACGGCTAAAGTTTATTCGACTATGCTCCATTGTTTTAGTAGTTTTATTTAGTTGGGGTCGATTTTACCCCCATAAAGTTTGAACTTTGATTTTTAAATAGGAATTGTTTTAATAGTTCTTAAATGCACTCATGTCTAGAATAAAGTAAAAAATGGCCGTAATAAGAATATGCTGTGTTAATATTGCAATGTTTCTATGATTTAAATTTCACCTATATTAGTATATTAATTCATACCATATAGTCCCGGCTGTTATCATTGTATCACTGAAACTTGTTTTAGATCTTATTGTTGATTTGAATGTATTGGCTACGCGTTAGCCAAAACTTACTTATGCTCCATCTTTCCCACAGTTGTGAACTTTCCAGCTGCTGGATCTGGGGACAAATAATAAGGATTTTTTACAATAACCAATGAAACAGTTTCTATCAAATACCAGTTTCTATCAGTTATATGAGGTATTACAACTTAGCCCATTGGTTAGTTACATATATGTAACTGATCTCATATAGAATTCGAATCCTATTAGGGATTCATTATAAATATTCATAAGTGGCATTCACATAGGTACATTTAGATGGATTATGTACACAGTTCTTTGCTTATGTTTACAATTCGTCTATGTATATATACATAAATATTTGTATGTTTGACCTCTGTGCGCTCCGAATTCAATAATTAGATTGTGATAAAATCTTGGTAGAGTAAGACGGAGTCTGTACATGGCTTGGATTAATAGTTGAATTCGATAGGCGTGGTAGATCCGAAAAAATCGAATTTGTAATATTGTTTAGGATTTGGGAACTGATTACCAGGCCAATAAGAATTAGGTACTTTATGTAATGGTTATCAAATAATATTTAAATCGGTGCGCAAGAAATTTGTCGCATTTATAGATCTGATACGAAGTTCGCTAGGACATCTAGATTTATATAAAATAAAAGATAGCAATAACTCGTTGAATTCGCAGGCAGACAGAATTAGGCAATTAAGGTCCGAACAACCAATATATGACTATAGTTAATTTAGTTTGCTATATATATGAGCCCTATCTGAGGTAAAACATTCAGTTTTTTCTTAGTTTTGTATTATAACCCTCACGAAGATTATAAATATCGATAAACGATAACAAAATGTTGTTAGCAATAGTTTTATTGCTTCCCGTTTCGGATCATTAAATACGCACGTGACTGATACTCGATAGGGTTGTCCAAATGTTTGTTACGATTTTATTTATTGATATTTTTTACCAACCAATGGGGGAGATACCACATTGACAACAAATAGATAGCTATTAGAATCTCGAAAGTGATTCAAAGAATAAGTATATTTCTAAAAGGGCATAAAGATTTTTCAATTCTATGTCTATAAAATATGGTGGACGCACAATAATGTGATAAGTAAGTGATAATGCGGGAATTTCTTTTAACTCCATTTCAGGGCACGAGTATGACTTTTCATACTTTAGAGATACTAGAGTTTACGTCGTTTAGTCCTTTGGACTAAATGACGTAAACTCTAGACTAGAGCATGGAGTCCATAGAGATGGTATTATTGGAGCTGATAATACGCAGGAATATAGACTTATCTTGACATTATAACAATAATAAAATGCAAATGTCGGAGTCACATTCGATTTGAACTTGGATGTCATTAGGTAGAAGCCGCAGTTAGCAACAATTAATTAAAACAGATGTAAATGTCTGTTTTATTTTACATAAAATAAAACATACATTTACGTCTGTATATATACATATGTACGTACATAATTATTTACATTTTTTTTTAGAAATTTTAATTACAAATCAGCAAGTCGAACTTTAATTACTTGTCTGCAATATCGTTTCACTCACCCTAAAAGATCACCGAATGGAATAGATATAGGTAATAAAAGTAGTATAATATTTACCTGAAACTGACTAGGCTACTATCCTTTTATATATTGATAAAGCTCTGTACAAATTATTCTCGGTTCATTGGATATTTTGTTTAGTTTGCGTTGGTTAGTTACAAATCTGTGGCCTGTTTGTTGTGCCTATAGTATGAATAAATGATTTGTAGTCCCTTGTTAAATATTAAAATGTACGGAGTTTAACAGTTTAGTCGGGCAGTTTTGCAGCTGAAATTTTTTGGTGTTATATTTTCGACACAAACAGAAATACAATTTATTTAAATGTATTTAAATCCTAAAACCAATGCAATACTTTTCAAGTTAAATCTTGGACGAAATACCATATTATATAGTCTATAGCCATATTATAAAGTCTATATACAAGTCGAAGTCAAAAGTAAAATTTTGTCCTGGTTCCATTTAATTCTTTAAAATGAAAAATTGACAATGTTCTTTCGCAAATTATCGTCAAACAATTATTGTTCCACTGCTAGACAAGGGTCTTCTCTCAGAGTCAGAGGGCTTTTAGGCCTTAGTCCACCGCGCTGGCCAAGTGCGAATTGGTAGACTTCACACACCTTCACGAACTTTTTTTTTCTTAAAAAACTTGCAGGTGTGCAGGTTTCCTTACGATGATTTCCTCCACAATTAATTTCTAATACGCATATAGCTTCGAAAAGTCAGAGGTGCGTGCCTGGGATCTGAATCTCAGACCCCCCCGATTGAGAGGCTGGGTTCCAACCATAAGGCTGACACTGCTTTTCGGAAATTAATATTATTATAATGTCTCGTTATTCCACATGTTATGTATTCAGTTTGGCAGTCAATTTAGCTTCTTTGCTGTTATTAAAATTGTCTTTAAAATCTTTTTAATTCTACCAAGCATGCAGCTTTCTAGATTTGAATACAATTTAAAAAATATATATTTTTTAAGTTGTATAACTTTTTCATTTCTATTTTATCTTGAAAATAACAAGAAACGCTCGTTTGCATTACCCGAAGAAGCACACCTACAATATACATTGGTTTACTGATTACGGATTCCTCGACCACTCGCCTCCGCTACCGTTAGCCAAACAGTGCGAGTCGTTCCTGTCTTAATGTTGAAAGTATAATGAATAAGGCTTTTTAAATACCCCGCTAAAAGCGTTTGTATGTCACGGACATTCTTAGGTCAAGTTAAGGGTATTGATAAGTATGCGCTTAATGGATTAAGTTCTTCAAAGTCGTTATTATAATGTGGCTCGTTTGTATTCTTCATTTAAATGTTCTTATTCGGAAGTATGGTCTTGTAGTTTTTGAAGAACTTATTACCCACCAGATTACGATTTCAGAATTACATATATAGATGATATGGACGATTCTTACATTGGAGTAAGTAATGCAAAAAGTAAAGTGGACGTGTTTGATTGGAGTGCTAAATTTATACACTTTAGTGGAAAATACAATATTTAGGAATATGAATAACACAATAGGTATATTAATAATAACTTATTTATGGTTGTTGCATGTCAATGTAAACTTAACAGTAGTTTGAAGGTAATATTTTTGTAGGTAATAGTGGTACAGATATTTTATTCACGGATATAAGTTAATTAATAGCTAAAAGGGAAATATATTAAAACTTAGTTACATTTTTCAAAGTTAAGTAGGAAATTTTAAAACTATTTTTATATTAGATACATACAAAAAATTGCTGAACAGATTATGCTAATAAAGGATTTGTAAAGTCCTCTTTGACCTCTTCAATGTTGTAGTACTACATAATTATTCAAGAAGAACTTTTCAGGTATGTCTGATCTCCGCATTGCATGTCTCCGAAGGTGCATTTAATTTTCTAGCCCTTTTTTTTATTTTCCAAGGGATGTCCCTAAACACTCCGCAATTCGACCGTGATCCCCTCTATTTACATATGCGAATGTGTGCGGTTTTGTATCTATTTGCGGTTGTAGGGTGTATATTCGTAATTACGGCGTTGAGACAAGTCCCGAGGCGAGGCGACCACATTTACGGACGATAGCATTTTTGTAAAGTTTCTGGAAGTGTTATAATTCGTGAATAATTTACATCGAAAACTAATGATATTACTTCTAGTTTTTCTTCTGAACAGTCTCTAGGATTGTGTTCTACTGTGAAACAGAAAATGTCAAAACTTTTTTGTTGCTTTAGCCATTTCAATCTTTCATTAACATTGAAACACTATCAAGTAATTTATTATTTTGTATTCTACCGTTACTTGAAAATAAAATAAATAATTATATATGTATCTACTACCTTATACAACCAAGAAGAAATATGTAAAAATATTTTTTTACTATTTCCTCTTAGTTGTATTGGTTGTGGTGTATTTCTTCCGTTTATTATTATGTTATGCTTTAATAAACGAAAGTAATTAAATTATAAATTTCTAGTCGCACACAATAATATGAAATTAATGTATGTAGATAGTAATAGAAAAAAAGTTAACTGTTGTCTTTTTGCCCGGCCACTTCCAGTACATCTTTTACTTTCGTGCACCCTAAACGCGATCCTGCTCTAAATGAACTAGAGCCGTGTTCATGGTAATTCTGAGTCTTACCTGCCTCACACCTACAGCCGTCCGGTCAATATTAGCAAAAATGAACAACATGTCTAAGGAGCCGGTATATAATACTTACGATTTTGTATTTAATGTCCTTATATAGCATAAGTTTCCACTGGAAAAAGTACGAGAAGATATCAGCGATGTTTAAAAATATGTTAACTACGTGTTTCACATGAAATGCTTTTTCAATATAATATCAATCGTTTTAGACAGTCCTCCGTTCAAATCTATATAACTAGCCAGAAAAATATCAATTGTTTTGATTTATTGATGCCTTTATGAGCCCTGTTGTTCTTTATTGATTAAATAAATTTTATATATTAAGTAAAAATTAAATTGAATGTTATGTCAATAAATGTCTTATCATCAACGAAGTAATTAAATGTGACTCAAATGGAAAACGTGAAATATTATTAATACTTTCAATTTCATTGTTTCACATCAAGAGCCTGTTTGGTGTAAAAAAACCTGTCAAACCAACTTAGTACTCGATTTGTCAAACCGATATGGTGAAACGTGAATTTTCAATATTAACAAACAAACGCTTTCTACACTCATAGTCCCACAGTAGCATTTTCTTCTGTGTCATAGGTGCCATGGACACACAAATACCAATACACAAACATCCAGACCCAAAACAGAAATCTAAATTCATCATTCAGATGTATGGCCGGGGATCGAACCCGGAACCCACTGCGTGCCAGACCGGTATGGTGAGCGCTCCGGCACGCAGGTCGTCGCAAAGTATTCATAATTTATATTAGTCTAATAGCGCCTGGCCTAACTGAAAACAAAATCTAAAGAAAAAATAATATTTATGTCATTATAGAAAATTATAATCGAAAAGATACCTAAATTATATTAATTAGCTTTTATTGCCATTAAGACTCCAAACATAAAAGCAAAGCTCGTTAACACAAAACAACAAATTAAAACTTCTAAAACACGAGTAGGTCATCATAAATAAAAGCAAAAGAAATTAAAAGCAATTAATTAAATAAATTAAAAGACAGCGTATCCGTTCCGATCGGGCAAATCCCCAATCGTATTTCTGTCAAACCCATGTAAATAGGATTTCATCCGCTTGTTTCTTTGTATCGAATGTTGCTCAATTTATTAATGCTTTTTCTTGCTTGGGGTCTACTTAAAAATCAATTGAGTCTCCGAGCACTCGTTTCAATCAATCACAGTCCGATTGAAAATTCTACAGCAATAAGAGATGACTGAAGAAGGATTACGTGACTACATTACGGGATATCTGAATTAAATACAGTCAGATATTTTACTGTTCTGATGACCTACATATGGTAATATTGCTATACAAACAAATCGAAATCGACGTTAGAATCATATTATTGCATTTTCCTTTTTAATGATAAATTCATTGCCTTTTGAATCACAAAAAAGTTTAAATATTAATGACGAAAATCTTAAAAATAATACTGGGCAAAAGGGTGTGACTCAGCTATTGCTGAAGAAAATTGTGTTCCTGTAGGTACAGCGCTTTTCAGTCACCCTCTACTCCCTATGGTGTTAGGCTGGAGAAAGATTCACGGGTTTACCAATTACCTAGACACTATATTCTTAGTTACTTCGACCATAAGCAAAAACACACACAAAAGACTCGTGATAAATAACATACAGAGCCCAAAATAACATAACACATTAAGAATAAACATTTATAACCCATGCGTGCATGTGTGTTAATATCTTTGTGCGTGTGTGTATGTGTGTGCGCGTTTGAGTGTGTGAGTTTGTTTTTCATACAACTCGTAAAATTGTTTCACGTAGCGATTCTAATACACCTAATTTATCTAGTCTTCCTTAAAAAAAATAGGTATAACGGGAAATATTGAGGAAGAGCAGTTTGTGGTACAGCTCCAGAGGCACCACTTCTACATCTATCCTGCTTAAGAATAACAGTGTAACGCAGCGCTTCTGGTCATGTTGTGATTTCATTTAGCTAAAGTTAAGCCAAGTCAAGTCCAGACCAAACCAAAATTTATCACGTTAAGACCTGCCATCAGTCAAGTCTCATACTCTTATTTTACATCTACGTTATTATTGGAAGTCTATTGCTCGCAATCAGTGTGACGTCATGGCATGTTATGTGATGGAGAGGGAGATGTATTACATGGTAATCAGAGGCTACGAGAATAATCGAGAAGGAAGGTTACCTTATGGCGATAGAATAACGATATGGACAATTATTGTTGTATGAAAAAAATGTGTGGCGTGAGAAATAAAATTGTAATGTTCTGAAAACTGTGGCGTCTTAACTGTATTGAGGAGTGCTATATTCCGGTTTGAAAGGTGTGTTAAGGGACATACTTATCTGTTGCGTGCCAACTTAGTTCTTAAGTATTGCAAAGCATCTGTGGCAAACAATGCGGGACTCTTACCTGGTGTTAAATATAGAATTAGTGAGACCCATAATTTAATCTTTTGTTTTCTTATTTTGTCTAGTATTTCCTAGTTTCAAAGTTTCGAAATCCTATAAATATCGTATAAACTTACTTCGATTTCAATTAGTATAATAAAAAGCAATGAACCTCGGTCTAGAATAACTACTATGGGAACATAATACCTTTACTTAAAGATGAAATCAATATTTTTAAATATAATTGCTAACACAAAAGAGTTATGAGCGCGCTAAGTTCGTTAGAGTTTGTTTCCATCGTCTTTTTAGAATTCCTAACTATAAATTTAATCTGACTCATAAAGTGTACGTAAGTGATATAGTTCAATGATCGTATTGAATCCTCATTCTATTTTTTGTAATATATACACATACGTAAATAAATACATATGTGCCCTTCTGTCGATTTATGATGTTTTCTTATTCAAATTATACTACGCCTGTTGCTTTAGGTAATGTTTTTTATAGCATTATTTCTAAAAATCGTATATACGAATGTTATTTGTTTGAATATGCTTGCATATATACACAATACATGCCAATATAAAAAATTGTCCAAGGCTGACTTAAGTCTGAATAGCAGAGTTAGTGGATTTTAATTTTGGTCTCATATATTAATATAACTGTCCTACTGGCGATTAATTTTGGTCTCAAATCCTACAATACCAGAACATACATATTACCGTATCGCATCAGACAATGCAAAGGAAGTCAACACGATCCATATCTCGGTGTAACTGGAAAGCGCGTGCAACCTGCTCCGGCGTGTATTGTACCGATAGCCATCTACGGCCGATATGCGGTTAATAATGTAACGCGATAAATAATGCACGTGGAAACACTCAGCTCTTTAAAGGCTAAGGACTTAGTTTCTTAGGACTATTGAATGTAATGCAATTCTGAATTAGAAATGTACGGTTTAATGTATGCATTTTTGATAAGAAGTCACGATTATGTGATCTTTTATTAGTAGATGTAAGTTTATAAATTAAAGTTATTGGGTGAATAAAAAGAAATATAGCTATAACATCGATTATTGAATGGATTAGTTATCTAGTGTAACATAATGTTAGAACTTTCCGTGGTTACAGTCCGAAAAGACCACCTGCTCCTAGCTTATATCAGCAGTGTAATGCTGCTATGTTCTGAATATAAGGAAAGAAACTGACATAGGTACAGGTTCCACTTAGCCGTCATGTCATGTCATGTAATTCTGTCTAGGTTTGATTATAAACGTCCATGGACCGCCTTCAATCACCTGTACTGCAGACTTGTTGGCTGCTTCGATGTTATAAAAAAAAGACCAATATAGTTTTCATAGACTTTTTCACTATATTAAATTCATCATTACAGATTTAATTCCTTGAAGACACAGTTGTAGACATAGTATTAGTTATTCATCTATTTCTATTTCATACGAGTATGTAGGCACCTACCCTATGAAGTATAAAAGAAATTAAATTAATGACTTTTTCACGTTTATCAGTATATAAAAGTATCATTACACGCACTGTTTATAATAATATAAAAATATTCGCGATCCACGAAAATAAAAATAAAATATGGGACGCTCAAATTTTGTCAAAATGTATTTAAAAGGTGCTTTTGCCGTATTGTATTGTATTATACGATGTAATTATTTCGAGAGCATCGTAAAGGCAGGTTAACAAAGTAATAATTTATAGAGTACGAGGGTTTCAAAAGAACACAATTCGCGTTATGGCATTTTTAACGTGATCCAAAAATATTGAGGTCGGTTGTTTAAAATTTTAAGCTCGCTATTCGGTCAAGTGTGTGGCGCAAAGATGGAGAAGAAAATTATTTGCTTTTATTCTCTGCGTTCAAAAGTGTACAATTTTAAATGTATAATACATTTTAATTCATATTTTTCGAGCACCGCCCGTAGATTTTTCGCATACCGCACCCATTATGAGTGATTCACGTTTATGCATCATAATAAAAAGCCCATAAAATTGCCTTTATTGGCCATCATCCATGCACGAGTGGTACACTAAATTAAATTATTCAGTGTTTATTAAATTTTAGTTGGCCCCAAAAGCATATTTTGAAACTGTTACAGTCATAACCGACATCCATCTCCGCCAAATGACCTACTTCGTAATTGAAACTGAATTGTTTAAATGATTAATTGGTATTGTTCAGTCGATAACCGCAGCTTTCTCTCCAGAATACTAAATGGCATACAAAATAAATTGTAAAGCAACAATGTATTCAATTATGTGTTAGCTTTGTTAGTGTAGATAACGTTATCATGTCGGCGTTATTTAACACGTATCCGACTCAACTCATAAGTGGAAAGAGTTGTTTTAAATTAAACATTAAAAAAATATATTAAAAAATAAAAACTAGGTATAAACGAGCATGTAGTGTACTTGATGATAAGTGGCACTGCTGCCCATGAACACCTGTAATCAACCCCAATAAGATAATAAATTTACCTGAGGTTGGCCATAAAAGAATTGCAACCCCTGAGGACTAAGTTGAAACGCTTCATATAATTGTCTACCTTACCATACCCTGCAAACTAGAATACTACAACTCTTTAACACTGCTGTTATTAGGCACAAATAGGCGTAACGGTGGTGTCGCCAGATCCGAACTACAAACGGTTCTATCTTCAAATGAAAGGTGACTTCGTTACGTGAAATTAATCACAGGTGTCTAGCAATTATTTCTGAGTAATAAGTGTAATTTTTTTTCCTCAAAAATCATATATCTAAGCGATTATGTTTTTTTTTATATGAATATCTACATCTAACTTTATTTACAACTAAAGTTGGAGTCTTCCTACAAATAAAACAACGATATAAGAACCAGAAAGTAACATAGATAACGTACCTATGTGGTATAAATATGTTACAGTTAAACTATTTCAAATTCTATTACGTTAAATTTACTACATTGGCACTGCATTTAAAAAATGCCATAATGCCATAATTAAGCTTGAATAAGACTGAACATTCCCAACATCTTTGCAGCAGAACTAAGTGTAAAATAAGATCGCGGTTTGGGCAAAGAACTCTAATTAAGCAATCAAACGGAGGGAAGAAAAACATTAATTCAGTTGCCAAATTTGAAGCGGGTAAGTTGGAAAAAGTGGGCCTGAGAGTGGCTCAAATACGCTTCATTTAATTCTTATTGATTCCCGCGGTTCGTTACGAATGCAAAAACTTCTATTAGACATTCCTTGAGACGCTTTGATATGCAAATTGGGTATGGACTCTTAACTGAAACAATAGATTTCAGCGCGCCTTTACATTAATCATTGAAAGCCTTTCTTTTAACGGGAAAATGTTTTTTCAACGGAATAAAATATGAAATATTCATTTGTCAAGAATACATTTGTTGAATCTGTGCTGTCTTAAAATGTTGATTTAAATGCTATTTTGTAGAAAATCTTAGCACTAGCTACTTGAAAGTATTAATGTTATTATATCTTTGCTTCATCTTAATCAGTTAAAAGTTAAGAATATGCTAATAGTACTTTTAAACCTACAGTTGTTAATAGAACTGAACTGTTAAAAATTGTAATGTACATTGAGGAAGCTCATGATACTTTAATCATTGTCGGTTAAGTATCTAAGTCGATCGATATTTTCGGTCCCGGAAATTTGTTTCTCTTATTGCGTCACCCGGGATCCGACCGTCATTTGTTTTTATATACACTTTAATACCGGTGCGTGACATTAGAACAAAGCTAAATGCTTCCTGTGTTTGGTCTCGTGTACAAATAATTCCACTTAGTTCGTGCAAAGACTAGATAAAATCAGTAGTAGTTCATGTAGGTGAAGTAATGTTCATAGTTTTAGGGTAACCTTTTGAGGTGGATAACGAAATCCATTACATACATGTTATCGTATATAATGGATTTCGTTTTAAATATCCAATATCTATAGTCTATGAGACTATACAAATCGTTTATTATTTTATTCCAAAGTATTTGATCATCTACCTATCTTATTTGGTGTACTTTCTCTGAATTTGATCTGTTGATAAAATTTATATGCATATACGTTTTACGACAATTATTTATTATTATAGTTCATTGTTTATTTTTGACGAATTTATAAATTTTAAGACTATATATTTTTTTTGTTCCAAATATTAAATCACACCTTTGTATATTAAAGTAATTCACGAATCAGAAATACTGGTGCAAAATAATTATTCTTTGGCAATGCGGTCAGCTTTGTATTTTGATAATTGAATGCCAGTGGGCACGTCGTTTAATGTTTCCACTTGTTTCGGGACAACGTCGTGTAAGTTTAAAGGAAACGGTGAGGACGGTCGTTAATACATTAATCGAGGAAACTTCATGTTAGCATTAAAAGCCCTGAGAAATGCTCCGTGTTTATCGTACTTCGACCGTTATTTGTTTTGAATTCAATTTTGTATATTGTTTCTCTTTTAATATTATCTGGTTAATGTAAACAAATGTGAGGAATTTTTTTCTGACTTAAAATATCTTTTTAACTGTTAAATTTCCTGTCTTACGTTACGATTTACTCTAATTTAAAACTGAAATTCGTTTATTGTCTACAAAATATCAATCAATTGCCAACAGAATCCACAGTAAAACACTCGCTTATCATAAGACATTGTTTCCATTTAATTTCAAAATTTTCCCAAATCGTTGTCACAAATTAAGAATCAAATCTGAAATACCACTTAGCTACATTTACTTTGACGATAATCACATCAGTAAAAGTAATAATCACGAAGCTGAACTAATGTTGCTAGATTTTATTCAATTTGCCCTGCAGAGTGTAAAGAGCATTCAGATCAATCTAGGCAATCATCGTAACCGTATTATTTAATCAAGACGCACTCGCATGCTCGGCTGGGTCTAGGTCAATGACAGATGGTATATTGGCTAATTGGGTCCTGAGGATGTCTGTCCGGCGTTTGATTCAATGGCTTCATTTGATTATGTGAAGCTATCTATGTCTCATAGTACAGGTAAGCTATTTTCCTAAATTAAATTATGCTTATCGTCTACACTAGATTATCCATTTTGACGACGAAACGTTCCAATTCAGTCGTCACTGGAGATAATAATGAGAAATATAGGTCGTAGGAGGCTATTGTTAATTATCTTAATTAACATTTCAGTGACCGGGTTAAATATAATTACATAGCTTGTTAACTTCCTCAGAAACCACATAAACAGGCCCACACACGATCAAAGGAAGACGGGAATAAATGGGAATCTATAAAAGTTCTGTTTTCAGGAATAGAACGTTTCGATTCCTGTTTTTGAACGCTGTGATAATAAATGTATCAACGGTTAACAATTCATTCGTTTTACAATCCAGTTCGTAGAATTTTTGTTCAACAGCTGACCCATATTATGGTTGGGTAATTTTAACAAAAATATTTAATGTTAAATTTCTTTTTCGTAATATAAAAAATTACTAACTGGTGACAAATATAATATTGCTTTGACGAATGAGTTGAATAACTATATTTTAGAGACCAAGACATTTATTTAAAAGCCTGTATTCTTACTTCACATCTCTGTATTTTTTATTTCAATAATATGGCTACACTAACTAACTCATCTGAAATATATATTTATAGTAAAAGCGTTACCGGGTACGGTACGGATCTCGCCTCACAACTAAGAATTAGGTCTGGTTTATACACTATCGCTAAAATGTAGTAAAACGTTTTGTACACTCATAGCCCCACACTACGATTTTCTCCTGAATACATAAACACCCAGACCCAGAACAGAAATCTAAACTCATAATTCAGATTTCTGTCTGGCCGGGGATCGAACCCGCAACCGACTGCGCGTCATACCGGTATGATGACCGCTCCGCCACGTGGGTCATCAAAGATAAGGACATTTATTTATACAATAATTTTACATTACAAATATTTCGATAGATTCATAAGCGTGAAACATTCTATAGTCCCATTCCCATTTATTTCATATCCATTGCCCATTAATATATCATAATGTACAATGGGATTATAAGAATGGAAATAAAATCATATCAGTAAAAAATCTCAATTTCATATGAAACACTACATCGACATGAACTGTTTGTACTCGTATATAACATTACATGGTCAAGAACGGAAATACAAACTAAGTTGCAACAGCGATTGACTTATCCGTTTCACAGACTTACATTTTACTGTAAATTTTGTCCCCATGCTAGTTAAATAGAGGTGCGACGACTATAAATTCCGACTTGTCAAGAAAGCTCGACTTTTATCACCGTGTCCAGTCGAGAAATGTTGGTATCTAAGTAAGGGGATTGTCACATTTTCGACGAAAAACGCAACGTGCCATGCGACAAGCGAGAAAACGGGAATGTAAGAGTACTTTATATGCATCTGCTTACTCATTTTACAGCGTGTAATAATTATGATACGTGTAGGTACAAGCTTAAAAAAAGAACAAAAACGTTTCTCATTACCTCACACTGCATTTATATAGAATATCATGGGACACACACTTAAGTACACGAACAGACATAGACCCAGAACAAAGTTACATTTGTGTTTCAAAATTTCTCATCATTATCCATCTCCTATTTCTGTCTTTTATCTTAACATTGACACTATTACTTGTTAAGCGCAGCTGGTTCTAGTTTGACGGGAATGGTAAAACGTATTTGGGTACTTTAAAGGTCTCTAACTCTCTGGAGTCTGAGTCCGAGGCATCGCCGATGCATCAATTTTTGTCTATAAGAATAGTGTTAAACGTTATGAGTTCTGGTCTAAAGAGTGTGGGACGTGTATCTACTTATGCCATGCGACGCAATTTTACCCTCAACGGTCACTACTCATTTTTGACAAACTTGGTGGAGGACTAATCCTGATGTTGATTATATTAGGCAACAGTGGCCACTTACCATTGCATGACCTGCATGTTACACCGATTATATATACATATATATCTAGATGTATATTGGAACGGTGATTGAACCCGGAATTATTTGCGTGTCAAACCAGTATGGAGATCACAGCGCCATTCGGGACGGTGTATGCTAGTGTAACTTGCTTCTATTCAGTTGTAATTCAATTGGGCAATATTGGAATTTATTCAATAGCACATGTTACGGGCTATTCAATGATAATTGTGGTAATGTTGACATAACTGAATACCTATGAATATTATTTATTCATAAGTGAAATTATTTCTGCTTTACTTGATGGTCTTTCCCAGTCGATAATTTATTCAAATAGTTTACAAGTGTAACCGTTAATCTTAAAGAATCTGATTAAAGTTTCAGTAATTCATGAGATTGTTTGTTGTGTAATAAACTAAATTTGATTTTTAGAATATTTGATTTCTTTTTTAATTTTTTTCATTGCTTACCGTTCCTCTTTCGCAGTGAAACACACGCGGTAAGACGACAGGAAATAAGGGCCAGTCCCCACCCTCGGGCGCTGAGATTAATTCACTGAATAAATAAAAGTCAGCGGATTAGGCCAAAGCCGTTTCCTCCCTCTTAAGCTGACCTCGCGTGCTTTTGTGGAAAAATGCCCTCCACATAAATAAAGTCTGGACACCGAATCAAAGTGAAATGGCCGACTGGTATTTGTACTTAGTTCATTGAATAATTAGTAGTGACTAATGATAGCACCGCTCCTTGTTTTTGTAACCGGTTTGTGTCGGCTCGATTCAGACCGGAGTGAAGTGATACATGATATTAATGCTCTTAGGAATCTTACTCATTATAAACTTCCAGTTTTTAAACTTATTTTAATTGAGTACAGAAATTTATTTATACGATGCTTTTTGTTGTGACTTTACATCAACACAATTATAAACAAAACGACCACAAACAAAAACTTTTTATAAGAGTTTTACAATTATATTCATCCGTCAGGCTTTTGAGGAATATCGTCCTCAATCCATTATTGCCCCACTGCTGGGCACGGGTCTGTCGAGTAAAAGGGGTGTAGGCCATATTCCACTGCGCCAACCTAATGCGAATTAGTAGATTTCACACACCTTTGAGAACTTTGTTTTTTAAGGACTCTCAGGCATGCAGGTTTCCTCACTATGTGTTCTTTCATCGTTAAAGCAAGTGATAATTGATATTTCATACGCACATAACTTCAAAATGTTAAAGATGCGCGCCTGGGTTTGAACCTGGGTCCTCCTGACCGAGAGACCGAGTTTCAACCCTAGGCTATCACTGCTCAATACCAAGGCAAAAGAGGGATTTTACCAATAGCGCACGGCGTCCGTATTGGCGACCACAGGGTTAATGTTACACAGTAGGAACTACATATCTTCAGGATTTTGTCCCTTAGTTGCCACCTACGGCATCCATGGGAAGTTGCAAATGGTTCTTTATAAGTCCGATATCACACGGCCCAAACTGAGCAATTATAAAAGTAAAATATAAATCAATATATTTCCTATTGTCAATATTTAGAACTTGTATCATTTTATTCCTATACCACAATGTCATTCATTATTTCCATTCTGCGATGCAATAATATGGAGACGTTATAAGCAATATTATCACGTCTTGATATAAATTATTGTTAATATAATATCTTTTTATAAAATATATAGTAAGTATGATAACATATCAATAATTATTGCAACAGCTTAAAAACTTTATCTAAGTTATTTAAATCAATATAATAATAATACACTAAAATGCT
>DWNY01000120.1:0-20668 GCA_018250635.1 Telegonus apastus | reverse complement strand
TGGCGCATGCGCGGAGGTGTCAGCTACTTTGAAGTTTATTTGAAGTGGACTTTGGAAACAATTGTTGGCGCATGCGCGGGCCTGTCAATTATTTTGAAGCTTATTTAAATGTCTTTGACTATAATTAATGGAGCTGAGCCGGGATGTCAACTATTTTGAAGTTAACTTGAGAAGAGTTTGACAATTATTGCAGGCGCATGCGCGGGGATGTCAAATATTTAGAAATTCACTTGACAATACTTTGACTACAACTGACGGCGCATGCGCGGAGGTGTCAGCTACTTTGAAGATTATTTGAAGTGGACTTTGGAAACAATTGTTGGCGTATGCGCGGGCCTGTCAACTATTTTGAAGTTTATTTAAATGTCTTTGACTTTGACTAATGGAGCTGCGCCGGGATGTCAACTATTTTGAAGTTAACTTGAGAGGACTTTGACAATAATTGAAGGCGCATGCGCGGGGGTGTCAAATATTTTGAAATTCACTTGACAACACTTTGACTACAACTGATGGCGCATGCGCGGAGGTGTCAGCTACTTTGAAGTTTATTTGAAGTGGACTTTGGAAACAATTGTTGGCGCATGCGCAGGCCTGTCGATTATTTTGAAGATTATTTAAAAGTCTTTGACTATAATTAATGGAGCCGCGCCGGGATGTCAACTGTTTTGAAGTTAACTAGAGAGGAGTTTGACAATAATTGCAGGCGCATGCGCGGGGGTGTCAAATATTTTGAAATTCACTTAACAACACTTTGACTATAACTGATGGCGCATGCGCAGAGGTGTCAACTATTTTGAAGATAATTTTTATGTATGCGCTGGCGTGTCAAATAGTTTGATGTTTACTTGACAACACTTTGACTATGACTGATGGCGCATGCGCGGAGGTGTCAACTATTTTGACGTTTATTTGAAGATAATTTTGAAAATAATCGTTGGCGCATGCGCGGGCCTGTCAACCATTTAGGAGTTTACTTAAAAACACATTCATTATAACTGATCCGCATCCACGGAGTTGACAACTATTTGGAAAATAACTTGACAGGAATCAGACTATACAATTGGCCGCATTTGTTGGAGGATGCGCGAGCGTTACAACTCTTTTGAAGTTTATTTGTCAACACATTTATTACAAGCAATGCCCCATGCGTGGACGTATCATTTATTTGGAAGATGACAGGAATTAGACTATACAATTGATTGCGCATATCATGTGCGGGGTGTCAATTAATTTGACCACTCTGACAACTCTGACTATAACTGATGGCGTATGTGCGATGGTGACATCTATTTTGAATTTTAATTGACATCATTTTGGCTTTAACTGATGGAGCATATGCAGAGTTGTCGAGTATTTGGAAGATAGCTTGACAGGACTTAGATTACAATTGATCGCGCATGTGCGGGGAGTCAGCTAGTTTGGAGTTTATTTGACAATACATTGACTACAACTGATGGAAATTGCGCGGTGGTGTCAACTATTTGGAAGTTAACTTGATAGGGTTTTGGCTAAGTGTAATTGGAGTCAACTTCTTGAGTTTTATGCGCGTGGGCGACAGTAATTATAAAATTACTTGACAAGACTTTAACTATTACGTTATATACTAAATTCGTTCTATATTTACTTATGTTACATCAACTTAGGAAATTAAGAATGAACAATGTTTTATCAAAAGATACATGTTAGATTAAGATATGCATTTAGAGGTTTAAGTTACTAGAGAGTTTTGAAGTAATGAGTAATTTTGTAATAAGTTTTATCCTTTCTTTGCAGTATCATGTGCTGTTATGGCTCAAACAGAAAAGAGCCTTAAATATCTGGAAACTAGCAGTGCGAGTGGAGACAGGTAGGTTAATTATCAAAACCTACTTCTGTTTTTGTATAGCACTTTTAAGTACAATTTATTTCACTTATCATTAGTACCTATATATACAATCGAATAGAAGTATATTTTGTGTCTATTTACAATATTTAACCTAGTTAGACAAATATATAATTGGTGTCTATAATCGAAGCGTTTTAAAAATATTATTTGGTCAGCCTGAGAGCCAAAGTTATTTCAATAGTTCCATATATAAGCACCTTAGCGTAAAATGCATGAAGTCAGTAATAACACACAAAGTAATAAGACTTGATGAGGAGAAACAGTCAACATAAAGTTTAAAGTGAGCCACTGATTTTAGAATTATTAAGACTTATTTTCTACAGTATGGCACTCTAAAGGTAAATCACTAATAAAATAGTAGTCAGTGTAAAAAATTATCGAAATGAAACATTTATTTGAACGATGTAAAATGCATTTACATTACAATTCGGCGTCAATCATGTAATTTTTCACTTAGGACATTTTTACGTTCACTCACCATCGGAGCGTAAGCTATGTAAGTACTGCAAAAATCATTAACGTGGGCTTATATAGAGTTACTTTTCTAGAAATTACTATTAAATACGTTAATTTCTAAATCGTACCTGTGGATAAAAAAAATACAATCAGTATAGTACATGAAATCCTATACTCTTGTAAAAAGTACGTATTATATACTTTTCCTTTTCATAGGTAAATTAATAATGGCATTGTTCATTAAACAGTCACTCACACTCATGCCATTTATATTCTGTTGCTCATTTTAATCTTGTATTCGTATATGCCATTCAACGGCTCTTGAAGTATGGCAGCTCGACCGACTGGCAAATTTATCACACGCATCACTATTCTTTCCTCTGCTGTAGGGTAGACCGGGGGCAGTAGTAACAATTTGTCTTCACAATTTTTTTTTGTCGCGACCTACACGAATTTATTTTATTTTAGCTTTATAATATTAGTAAGATGATGACCGATCCATCCAAGCAAAACTGGTGTGTTATTAGGACTCGCAGTCGACGCCTTGTATTTTCTTTAATGTCGACCAGTCATGCTTGAGTCAATGCTGCTCATGGACACTCCTGTGATCAATCCCAAATGAAACACCGTTTCATTATTGTAGCTCTTGTTTCTGATTTTATGATACTGAATTGCGCACCAGCAAACATATGATACATCCAATTAGAAAGAGGTCCGTTTCGCTTATTATTCAGGTGTAATCGGAAACGATATACTCACTGATTTTTAAACATTCCATTCCGTATACATATTCCAACAAAGCCACATCTATGTGATATGGAGAATTGTATTCATCTCATGTGGTACTAACACTCCCGGACTGCCCTGTTCAATTTTCGCGCTTCGACTTCAATGTGACACGTATGACTGTCGCTAATACGCTTACATCTATAACAATTGTTTTATACATCCATCATATGTAAATAGAAATGGTAGCGCCATAACATATCCACATACACATCTTAGATAATCAGTCGATTAGTGGTAGCGCACATGCACAAGGCCACTATAAATCAGATCACAAACTCTTAAATTCTATTCACATGCAATTAGGTATCCATTATCACCCGAATTGGATTTTACTCATTTCATGATTATATTCTGTTTACTCATTTCGGTAGGTACAAGTCAAACGTACCATACCCACGTCTAGATTTAAAGAATACTAAATTCTAAACAGAAAACACTTGTTCAAGTGACCTACCGCTAATTTTTATTTACTGAACAAATTAATGTTTTATACTTTCCCGCTATCTATATCGTTGTCTATATACTTTCCCGCCAACTATAGAGTTAATACTCGGCGATCCTGTATAAATGTGTAGTTAGTTGGTAATTGCCTACTGTAGAAGTTTTTAACTTCTGCAGATACTGTGTTTTTTGTCAACAGGAAGCAGTTAGTTACTCGTCGTCGCAGTGGTATTGCTGATAGCTACAACACCGCATCAAGCGAAGTGGACCTTATCAAATCCGTTCGATAGATCAAGGTAGGTTATTCTCTAGAATACACTTCCTTTTTATAATAAAGAAGTTAGCAAATGAGCATGCAGTCCATCTAACGGTAAATGGCAGTGAGTTGGAAGGCCTCGGATAAGTATGTCTCCGTTGCCATAGGTACACTTCAAACCAGAACACAGCAGCGCTTAACACTGCTCCTAATTGGCAGAGACTCCGGAGTTTTACCACTGTATAGTGCCCTTTGTACCTTCTGAATACCAACTTAATTGAACGACACTGGCGACACCCATATGTATGTCCCTCGAGTGGACAGGGATCTGGACCCTGAGGCCTGGAGTGTAATTTATCACGTTGCTACAATGCTGATTGGTAGACCGAGGTAAGGGTTATCATACCCATGGGTCCTCAAATATTTTTAATAAGCATATATGTAATCGACATGATGGAAATGGAATACTTGGCGAATGGAAATGGAAGCTCCGCCTATTGACCGCTAATCACAGTTGCATTGCTACTCTGCTACTCCTAAGGATTAAGATAAAATGCTTCGTGTAAGTGTTTTTATTTTACCCTTTAACCGAAACCAACTGCAATCATTTTATGTCCCTTTGTTGGTAACGGGCCTCTCCCTTCAACTGAAGAGGATTAGAGCGTTCTTCACCAAGGTACTACAAAACGGATTGGTAGACTGAGATACGGGTTAGTGGCCAACCCGCGTCGGATGATTTCGAAACTTCGAAACAGAGGCCTATAATACCTGTGGCATTTTGGTAATATAGCAGTAGTAAACTAGTATTAATTGACCACCAAACAACCTCAGAGAGGATTAGCGTCCTAACTGATGCCGGTAATATTTGCGTTGCTACTTCTGAGGAGTAAGATGGAACTCCTGTTGTCTTTCCTTTCTTCAAAGAACCCCGAGTGCAATTATTTTTGTATCCCTTTTCTGGGCACGGTCCTATACCCATAATTGGGAAGGCCTGGATCGTTCTTCGCCACGGTGGTACAATACGGATTGGTAGATTGAGGAACGGGTTAGTGGCCAGTCTGCGTCGAATATTTTCATGCCACCTATATAAGGGCCGTGCTCATTTTGCAGTATACCAGTATTCAATTAATGACATCTGTATTATCATAATACTATTATGTAATTAATCCTAGATATCAGGACTGATGTCCACAGATGCTTTGCTACATCTAAGAACTTAGTTGGAATACCTCGTCAATGTGTCTCGACATTAGCACATTTTTATGATCAGAACACAGCGGCTCCTAACAATGTTCTTATTAAAGTTTAATAGGCTTGGGCTGGTACTTTAGTTATGATCTAGATGTATCAAACAAGCATGCAATCTCCTGACACAATGTGGCAATAGATGTCCATGGACATCTGTAATCTATCTCATATAGGTTTGTAGTCCTATGTGAGCTCGGTCACAGATCGTTGTTACACCTAAGGACTGAGAACATCGCCTGCGGTAAAGCCCCAACTTTACCCTTCAGAAGAACACAGAAGCGGCACATTGCTGTTATAAGGCATGCATAGCAGTACCAGTAATGCCCCGGTTGTCTAAACATGAAAGATCAAATAGTTGATAAGTCATCTTTTATACTTTTGTTTATTATAATAATTCATAGACATTTTTCAAGTCTGACTTGCCCACGTTTGTAAGGAACTTATTCGTTTTTAACAGGATTAGGAAGCATAGGGGTACGATAAGTATATTATTCAAATATTTATGTATCATAAAATTATTGTGTGACCCAATTAATACGTAACGGTCATTTTTTGGTACTACTTTCTCTAAGTAAAAGGAACAAAGGAACACCAGAAAAAAATACAGTTTTCTTCCAAGTCAGCGATTCTATATGACCATGCACATTTAATGATTCTTCAGTATCCTGATCCCTGAAGATAATAGCAGAAATGGAACAACGAAGAAACTGTACCGGTTACATGCAGAGAGGAAAGATGGAGTAAAACCTCAACGGAAACGAAACAATCATCGTCTAACATGACTATGGAAACCTGTATGATAGACACCACATTGGGAACACACGTAATAGACCTTTGCTTCGAAGTGGGTACGGAGAAGTCAGTGGTCTCTGCCACCTCGACGGCGATCTAGTGAAGAAAGTCATCGACCTCACGGCTTACAGTACCACCACCAATGCAGTATCAGCCTTTTTATGTTATTGATATAGTAAACGAGCATGCAGCCGCCCTGGGACATCTGTAATCAACCCCAGATAAGATCACAGTCCTAGCTGAGGTCGGCTACAGATGCGTTGCTACTCCTGAAAACTAATTGGAATGCCTCGAATGAGTATGATAATTACCAATATACACCCTTCAAACCAGAATACAGCAGCACTTAAACCTGCTAATATAAGGCAGAAATAGGTGGGGTGGTGGTGCCGCAAAAGTCAAGCCACAATAACATTCAGCCTACAGAAACTCAAGCAAATAGATGCAAATAGTTGAAGAAAATGGACAGCCGGACCTATAAGCGCCGAGTCAACACATCGAATTAGAAAATGAAACAAAGGAATACGACTTATATCGCAGAGCCGTACTTCTCGCAATTGACTACAGCCATCACCCATACTATATCAAGGCTAAAAAGTGGTCCTCAAAGTTCGTCCAGCTACCTACATTCAACGCTTACTTACAAGACACCCAGAGCAGCGTATCAAGAATCAACAGAGTAGTTTTCCCTAGGTGAAAACATCAATTGATTACGAAGACATCTTACAGGAAGAGTAAGGCGGCCGGGAGGTTGCTTATTGTCAACATACACCGCATACTAAGCGTAATAAAAATCGTGGAAACCAGATTTGAATGACCAGATACAATCGCCATGGCCGACATAGTTGCACTGCAAACTTTGCTTTCCTCTACGAGTCGTCGAGAGATATCTACGTGTTCTTAACGAAGGTCACAAACGTCATATCTACAGTTTTGCGCTACCGGCATTACATCTTCGATGCAACACAACCTAATGAAAAACCTCACAATTTTTTTAAAATATTATGAAAAGAGAAGCTTAGCTATGTGGATTCTTCGCACAACCGACACACTACCAATATATACATTAAAGATATCCTCAGAAGACAGAATACTGTCTAGAGAAGCAGTTTACAATTATAGAGAAATGCCCCGTATGTAAATAAATAAAACAAGACTATGACTGACTCCAAATAATTCAAAGAGGCAAAGGAAGGAACAGCCTTAAAGCTTAGGATACAAGACTCACAACTACCGAGCAAAGCCTTGTAGCATGCAACAAAAGAAAATATTTCAACAGAGGTCATTAACTCCTCATGGACTACCTACAAAGAAGCAAACATATTTGAAGATAATCCTACGATCTAGAGTTACGCTACGGTCTACAGCATCACCCTTAAGGCAAGGGTCTCATCGACTCTCTACGCATAGAAGCGATCAAATAGTTGAAAATGTCTGAAAGTCACGAAGATTTAGCCTCACGCTCAACAGTATGAACAACTACACAAAAGATATGTATGCGAAAACCCTCAAGAATCTGAATCCATCGACACAGGAAATATGAATAAAGCAAAAAGAAAGTGAGCACTTACGACATCTTAAGATGTGATCGCGTATGAAAACGCGAGGCCTACAATATTAAATTAATTGGAAATTAACTGGTATTTGGAAAGGTGTAAAGAAGAATCAACTGGTGAGATCTTTCACTCCACTTGGTTGGGTACTTCAAGGACGTCATAACCCTAATAGAAGCACCGTACGAAGAGGAATTCGAAGAATTTTTTATACTTATATTCTGGAAGTAGCAAACGAGCATGCAGCTAATCTGATGGTAAGTGGACACTACCACCCAAAGACACCTGTAATCAACACCAGATAAGATTATAGTACCACCTGAGGTCGGTTACAGATGCGTTGCTACCTCTCAAGACTTACAAAGATGAATTTGAAGTATTTTTTATACTTATATCATGGAAGTAGCAAACGAGTTTGCAGCTCATCTGATAGTAAGTAGACACTGCCACCCAAGGACATCTGTAATCAACCCCAGATAAGATCATAGTCCCAACTGAGGTCACAGGTGCGTTACTACCTCTCAGGTTGGAACGCCTCGAATAAGTATCATACACAGCAATGCTTAGCACTGCTGTTACAAGGCAGAAATAGGTGAGACGGTGGTGCCGCCGGATTTAAACTACAAAGAGTTATACTACATACATACTAAAAATGAAGCATTTCTTCGCTATGCATCAAACCTAAGGAGCTATAATCAGATCCCGAACAGCAAGTTTTGTGTATTTTAAGGAAGAATACAATACACTCAGAAGAACAAAAATCCGTAACCGCTACTTCTCCTATGGAAAAAGGAAGATATCAACATACCAGATGAATTTACTTTTAAACTCGTTGAAATGCCTCTTCGAAGCACAATCTTTTTCGCCAAAGAAGAAAATATACGGAACACATAGAACCCCTAATTAAGAAAGGATACGCCGACTCTGCATCTAGAATGAAGACTTCAAACAGAACTTGATGAACACGTACAGTTCAGAACAGTTATGCGGTAAGTTGAGGTAGTGAACCATACGTATATGAGATGCTGCAGCAAAAACAAAACATGTCGTCGTCAACATCTCGCTGCTGACGGGGCCCAATGGCCAAACAAGAAATATCGTGGCGTGAGGCATCGTGGGATGAACCGATAGAAGAGAATATTGCTGAACAGTGGCGCGACTGGATGATCCACGAGAACGAAGTTACTTCCAGTACAGCGACGTGTAACATCCCTTTAACTTCATGTGTTCACCAACGTCGACGAGTCAGCCTACTCAGCGGTACTATTTTGGAGATTAGCGGTAGTTTTGGAGAGCATCTAATGGCAAAGTCAGTGTGTAATTCATCTTCATAGCGAAGGTCGCACCTATAACACTAACATCGAGTTCGAGACTGGAGCAACAAGCCGACGTCGTGGAAATCTGCATCGTTAAAGCCATAATATAATAACATAAAAAAGGAATCCAGAATAGAAGGCATTCTGGATCGATAGTTATACGTTACTTACGTAGATCAGGGCGCGGCTCACATTTTCTACGCTAACTATTCTTTGAACCCAAAATCAAAAGCTAAATAGTTGTTTGTTCTATACACAAACTCTCTTAACACTTATAACGGTGTTTACGTTTGTTTATTAACATTTATTGTTTCTTGTACAGGTTACCGAGAACAGCACTCCAAATTGCAACTTTTGAAGGAGACTCCCAACTCAAACTTAAGTTTTCGATTTGAAATAGATCTTCGATCTTTTTCAAATTGAAAGGAAAATAAGCAAGGGCAAAGAAGAGTGAAGAATCCTCTTAGTGATTACCCACGACAGTACTACGTGTCATTGCTAGTCCAAGTCAGGAATAGCCCTGGAATCTAAGTATGTTCTACTTTTTTATTCTCGTTTTATTCTTTCTGTTTATAATGATTAGACTCACTGGCAGAATCGAATGTTTTTTTAATGTCTATGTTTAAATATAAAAAATATTTAAACCTTAAAACGACACAGAATGCAATGATTATTATATCCCAATGGAGAGACTAGGAGCATATTTCATCAAGGTGTTACAATGCGGATTGGTAGACTGATGTACGGGTTAGTGGCCAACCCGTGTCGAATGGTTTCAAGGATTATCCATGATGCCTGTGGTATTTTTGTAATATAGCAGTCGTAAATTGGTGACATCTGGATTAATTGACCTCCAAGCAACCTGAGAGAGAATTATGGTCTTAACAAAGGCCGGCCATACCTCTGCGGAGTAAAATGGAACGCTTCATGTGTCTCTTTTACCTTTCGAAAAAAACCGAGTGCAATTATTTTTATACCCCTCTTCTTAGCATGGGTCTCTCCATACATTTAAAAAGGTCTGTAGCGTACTTCACCACAGTGCTACAAAGGGGATTGGTAGATTAAGCTACGGATAAGAGGCCAACACGTGTCAATTAATTTAAAACCGATTTCATAAGGCCCGTAGTCTTTATGTAGTATACCAGTAGTAAACTAGTAACATCTGTAATCAATTTGGATATGATGACGGAGGTCGTCCACAGATGCTTTGCTTTGTCTAATGACTAGATTCTAGATTAGAATGCCTCGTCGATTTAACTCAACGCTAGCAAATTTTTCAAATCAGAGCACAACAGCGCTTAACAACGTTCTTATTAAGGTGCAATAGACGTTGAACTTGTATTTTAGTTATAATCTAGAGGTAGCAAGCATGCAATCTCCTGACAGTATGTGGCCACAAATATCCATGAATATCTGTAATCTATCTGTAATCTGTATCAAATACGTTTGTAGTCTAATCCGACGTCGGTCACCTATCGTTGTTGCATCTGGAAACTAATATGAAACGTTTCCAGTGTCTTTCCCTGACTTTACATTTCAAAGCAAAACAACCTAGCGGCCCGAATAACGGATAAAAAACAGTTTTCTTCCAATCCAGTGATCTAAAATGCCCCTGCACATTTAATGGTCCTTCAGAAGCCAGATCCCCGAATAAAATAGAAGAAATATAACAACGAAGAAACTGTGCCGGTTACTCGTCTAATTCCCTTGTAAAACCTTTACGAGAGACACCGCAAACAGTGAAGAGCAAGCACCGCGGAGATTCCACGTGCAGCCAGGATTCTCTCAACTGACTACAGATATCACTGATGCTATGTACATCGAGTTACCCATATTCAACGATTACTATGAATATTCAAGACTGACTATCCTTCAGAGCAGCGTAGAAAAAAAGAAGAATGATTTCCCTAGTTGAAAACATTAAGAGGAACAGCAAAAAAGGCGGTCGAAAGCTAACTCATTACCAACGCACAGTGCATACCCATCTTATGTCATAAAAATCATGGAACCATGGACCAGAAACAATCGCCATGGCCGAGATATATCTGCGTGTTTTTAACGAAGCTCGAAGGCAACAAACTCCATATTTACATTACGGGTCTAGAAATACGTATACTGTCTTTTCAATATGAAGTTAGCCAGGGCTCAGGTGAATAAGCTCACTTGGACTGTATGTTACAACTTCGATGCAACAGAACTGAACAGAGAGAGAGAAGGTATACTATATAGCTACGCTTCAGAAATAAAACTCACAACTGCCGAGTCAAGCTTTGTGGCATGCAACATCTGCAGATACTTTCATAACTAATAAGATAATAAATAGAACAGAATCGGCCGATACAAACAAACAAACGTAAACAGAGGTCATTAACTCAATATAACTACGAAGAGGCCTACAAAGAAGCAAACATATTTAAAGAAAATCTCGGCACAAGGAACAGGATCAAAGGCCACGAACAATATTTACGTGTTATTGGAATCATGCAACGTGTAACGGTCTACAGTTGATAGCATCGCCCTCAAGCTGAGGGTTTCGTCAACTTTCTACGCATAGAAGGGATGAACGAGTTAACGACGGCTTATTGATTACGTCACGAAGAGTTAGGCTCACGCTCAACGAGTTCAACAATCACACAAAGATTTGTAACTCATCAAGAATTTCAACGTATCCACACAGGAGATATCACAACAGCAAAAGGAATCTACGAGATCTTGTGATGTGCTCGCGCATGAAATAGCAAGGCTTACGATATCAAATTATTGGAAAGGTGGTCTTCAAAGAAGAAGCAACCGGTGAGGTCTCTCACGCCGCTTAGTTGGTTATGGAAGCCATAACCGTACTATTGTACACAACGTGAATTTTAACAGATACACCGCACGAAGAGAAACTCAAAAATTTATAAAAAATTACTTCGCCGTGAGCTTGCAAATCGTTACACCTAACAAGCCAGATATTGAAGAGATAGAAGATGTTGTAAGGGAGAATACAACTAACTCAGAAGAACGAAGATACGAAACCGCTCCACTATGGAAGAAGGAAGATATCGACTTACCTGATAAATTGTTGAAATGCTTGTTCCATATACAGAAGCTATAAAGTAATTCCCGCCTGAAAAAAATATACAGAACACATGGAACCCATAATTAAAAAAAAAAATACGTCGAGCACACATCTAGAACAAAGATTTTAAACAAAATGGAATGAGATAAGTGGTGAAAGATGCCGCAGCTAAAACTAAGCGTGCCGCTCTCAACAAATTGTTGCTGAAAGTTCCCAATCTTATTTGCAAATCACTACCAAGCATCTTTATGAAGTTCAGACAACTGAAGGCAGAAGACAAAGATAGTCTTATACCTATAGCGAGAGGACCGTCGAGATGACCACCTGACTAGTACATCCCTCATCTTCGGAGCCTAAGATCGCCATCAGCAGCAATCTACGTTAAAGACTTGAACGTTAAGAAGTAACAAGAGACTAATCCAGAAGCCGTATTATACATTACATTTGGACAGTTTAAGAAGCCTTGAAGAA
Source organism: Telegonus apastus (assembly GCA_018250635.1). Taxonomy (NCBI): domain Eukaryota; kingdom Metazoa; phylum Arthropoda; class Insecta; order Lepidoptera; family Hesperiidae; genus Telegonus; species Telegonus apastus. Next base: position 8,400 of record DWNY01000120.1, on the reverse strand, counting down.
GTGGTACACATCATTATAAGCGCATACAACAACCTGAATTGAGTTTAGAAAGTGGAAGTCCATCGCCCCGCTCTACTACACACACCTTAGGAAAGTAATTAAAACAGAAAATTGAGCTTTCAAAGACTCCTCTTTTAGACTCCTCAGTTAGAATGTGAATTGGCGATAATATAAAAACCAGGTACAAATAAAGGTACCAGGTCCCATATCCAGGTACAGGTCGTACATTTATTCTTATCGTCACCCGTATGCCACACGACTTAATAGAAGGAAAGGCGTCAACGAAGATTAAAGACCTCAGAATAGTTATGCTGAATTTTTCAATACTACACAATGGGCTTCGCTTGACCATAAGGGTCAAATGTATATGTCCAGATCTATCGTGGCGTGGAACATTGTAAGATGAATCGATAGAAAAAAACATTGCCAAACAGTGGCGTATCATCCATCTGAGTAACTTTACTAATATAATAATAGCGCCAAGGTACTTCCAGTACAGTGACGTTACATAATGAACTTGAAAGGAAACCAGACTCGAAGACATTCAGGATCGACAGTCATATAGTACTTACGGGGTTCAGCAACGGTTCGCGGTTTTATAAACACTACATTGCACACCGTATAGTAATAGAAAAGAGAACGAAGATCAACAAGTAGCGCTGGATACCACGAAGTCAAATTGCGGCCGACGACGCCGCTAGTGATATCCCAACAGGATTCGATAAGCGTCACTCTGTACAGGGGACTCGACTGTTTCCAGGAAGATTTAAGAACCTGGTCAACAAAAAACATCACCCCCATTAGAGCGCACTGGTGAAGCTGTAAATGCTTCTTAATGTTATTATAACATACAACATTATAATTATAACATACGTGTCGTATCGGTTAACTAAAGCTTGAGGATAGTTTTAGTCTCGATTGCTGACAAGATAATTTTTTTATATAAATATTTTCATCCACAGACATAACCTCCGTTCACGCGACAAAATATCTGATAAAGATAAAGCCGTGGAACGGAACACCAAGATGAAGCTGCCAGAGAAGGAGAGTAGCAAGGAAGTAAGCAAACAGCCAGAGCCAGTGGTTGTGGCCAACGAGCGTCCGGCTGTACCGTTGCGGATCACTAGACGGCGTGCTCACAATCCTGTTGAAGATGATTTGGAGGAGAGGAAGAGACGGCGTGGTCGCGATCAACGAGGTGGCGTAGACGCAGCTGTTGAGGTCGGAGAGTCGCAGAGGCTGCAGGTGCCGCGCCCGCGTGTCGTAACACGCCCTGCTGATGCTCCGTTGCAGCCTCTCGTGTGCCCGTTTTGTTGTGTCGAGTGCAGTGTGGTGTTGTGCAGTGCGGTTGAGTGCAATGAGGGTAAGTGCAGTGTGGCGAAGAAGAGAGAAAATCGGCGCCGTAGTAATAAGTAAGATCGTTGTCTTTTGTCATTAGCAAGTAAATTTTAATATTGTCTCTGTGTCGTGTTAAGCGGTTTATGCGCATTATCATGAAAATATTGTCGTCATCATCTATTTAAGCGCGCCAAACATTTCACTTCATTATTGACATCTAGATGTATTAAAATATTGATATCAATTTCAAAAATCATTATACCGTAATATTGCATAAATAACATGAAAATCTGATGATAATTTGTAAGTTTCTTTCATTCATTAATACCAAAATTATATCATCTCAATGTTTGCATAAATGTCTGTTTGTAAGTCTAATGTTGGGCAAGGTTATTATATATCTATAGTATCATACTGTAATTTTTAAATTTATCTAATTTAGCGAAATCAATTTACAGTGCGATACAAATTAGAAGTTTATTGGTGATGAAACCTAATTGTAATCGATAAAACTGCAAAATTGAACACAGTCATAAACAGGATTGGTAGCCGATTATGTGAATTTTTTATCACCTTACTTCTGTGTTGTATCGCACTGTGACGAACTGGCCCAGATGTGGGACAGTGATTGATGGAATCATGGATCATATATGAGTCTAAGCATTATATGTATTCTATACCACATCGGTTAAACATACTACTACAGTTTTTGATTATATTGATTATGTACTTAAATAATAAATTATGCATAACCTAAGTAAGATGCAGACATAAAAAAAAGTAAAGTAAATTGTGTGTTTTCATGTAAAAAATAATGTATCACATAAATCTTCAATCTTGTGTTATATATCAAAAAACAATGTATATCATTATATCTGTTCAATGATTATATTATTAAATAATCTAAAAATATGTATAATGCAACTTGTAATCAAAAAATGATGTTATTTTATTCATAATTTACATTTACAATAACTTTAAGATCTCAAAATCTATTTGGCGACACCCTCTGGTAATAATATAGGTAAAAAGTATGAGCTGCTCCCATACAGTTTTTGGATCTGGAATAATTGGTAAGTGTAACTTATGTTTTTCATAAGTAATTTTAAGGTTTTAAGTGTACTAATATGACAGGCCATGTGATGTTAAAGTCAAAATTGTATGATTTGCTTATATACATAAATATAATCCCATGATGTAAGTACTTACTTAAACCTAGGGCAAAGGGCGTGTAACAAATATTATATGTATTTTGTTTATTTTATTAATCTTTTTTCCAGACTTTTAATGTTCTATTCAGTAATAAAATCTTTTCGAGTTGTTTTATGTAACATAGGGTTTTCAGGATAAGAAGTTCGAATGTGGAATTGCTGATCAGCGACCATCACAGCGATGCCTGAGCCATACCTGAGCTGCGTGGTCGCAGCATGAATTTTGGACTCGCTGGTGCGAGTACCGGCGTGAAGTTTCAAAAAGGTATGGTTGTACGGGTTCATGACCTTCATGTTCAGAGCTACGTCTACGGGCAGCTGCGTGCGGTGCGAGCTTCATGCTGCGGGAGCGCTACGGGCATCGTACTGCGAGCTGCAAGCAGCCGCGCGTGTGAGCTACTTACTACGTGCCGCATGCTGTGAGCTACGTGCTGCGAGCCGCATGCTGTGAACTACGTGCTGCGAGCCTCATGCTGAGAACTACGTGCTGCGAGCCGCATGCTGTGAGCGACGTGCTGCGAGCCGCATGCTGTGAGCTACGTGCTGCGAGCCGCATGCTGTGAACTACGAGCTGCGAGCTGCGTTCTACGTGCTGATAGCGACGTGCTACGAGCAACGATTTCTGAAAGGCGGTCCTCACCCCGAGCTCAAGTCACGATTATGGTGAGTATTGTTCATTTGTATTGTAGGAGTAGAAAACAGACTCCGATAGGATTTATATGTCTTGTTATTAAAATTTTGGACCTATTAGCTATACAGGTCACAGAACTATTGCGGGTAAAGAACTCACAGGCTATGCAGTGTAATGTTTACCGATATTTAAAATATATTAGCCAACTGTTCATTTTTTTTGTTTAGGTATACGTGATAAGCAGCTTAGCCAGACAAAAAAGTCGTTTCGACTTTGCCACTAATAATCCGCAGGTAGGTTACTTGCATATTTTTGTCTTTCATGTAACACATGTATTGCCCAATGTTACGGGTTTTTAATGTATTTTATTAATGGATATCTTAAATATTTACCCAGCGCTTAGCTCTCCTTCTTCATCTTATATCCCTTTTTCTACTCTTTCTTACTTAATTTATCCTACACCCACTTTAAAATTATTCATTCACCTCTCGACCGTTTTAGGCACGTTAAGTTCAAGTTCAGCAATGACGTTTTCATTAAGTTAAATGCGGAGAGTAAACTACGTGAAAGTAGATTTCCAGGTAACAAATTAACTATTGTGCATAGCAGAAAAGCATGAGTAGTGCTATTTATTATACTAGTCAACAAGGCACTGGGACATCGAAACTACTAAATATGGGAAGATAATATTCCTGTAAAAGAGTTTATCAATGAACACAACGGATACAATATACCTAAAATAAAAGATTTTTTACGTTTCTCCGCTCACACATATTGTTGAACAAAATAAAACGAATTGTTGTTCTTTGTTCATCATTTTCGTTGTCTATGAACTTTATTTTATATCAAAACGTATCAATCCAATCGAAACGCATCAAATGTTCTCTCTTCCTCTTCATCCCCTTCTTGCCATTTTCCTGAACCCACCCTAATTCTACAACGCTTAAACCCACGCTACATAAAATTATAAACACTATTTTAGTATATAAGGTCAAGTATTTAATAATATTATAATGGACATTGTTGTTAAAAGTTTATATAATCTCTTTAAAATATTACTTGATGTATTAGTATCTAGTTACTTCTCTTTATTAAAGCACGGACTAGACTTTATTGTGAATGCATTTATATGCATTGTTACAAACCGCATTGTATATGTGGTGAAGAACAGAAACAAAATATGAAGGCAGAAGCACCTCGGACTTGACTCTAACTGCAAATTTCTACTGCAGACTCACGTCAGACTTCTACGAGCAAGAAGGCGAAACTCGGATTGACTCATTGATCTACAAAGTCAATAATATCTTCTTTTAGACTAAATAGTTCACAATTATGTGAATTAGTACAAATGTTCTGTAGATCTTCCCCAAAATGGTAGTGAAGAGCAATGGCAAATTTATTTAAGAGCAAATTATGTAACATCTGTTCCTACCCTCTATTGGTAGTATATATGTATAGTAGATCAAGACGCTCCCTAGTCCTTTGATAGTCCATTGACTATCTTTTTTAAATCTTTATCTGTCGGCTATTCATATAAACTACCGGTATAGGCGAATCTTATTCTTATTGCAATTGCCTGAGATTACACAATTGTAATCATTTTATTAAGATTTTCACTTATTATGAAGTTAATAATTATATGTTGTGTCGATGTTAGAATAGTAAAGTAACCTACAATAGAAGCCAATAAGCTTCTGCCGAAAATATTACCCCACAGGACACAATGGGGCCGAGTCCACCATAGAGCTCTGAGACTGGAGTGCGCAGAAGTATGCACATTGTACAAGATTCACTGCTGGCATCAACCTGCTGTCAACTGAGTAATGATGAGGTAAATGTTGTTTTGTGGAACTTATTTAGTCAAGACACTGTATATTCATTACCTCATTATGATATTACTCATGTCTCTAATGTTTTGATAAGTTATTGTTACATTATTTATATCAAATCATTTAGTAACAACCATTGAAGTAAAGCTCTTGTTGGGAACACCTTTTGATAGTTGTGAAATAAAAGTTCTGAATGATATGTAAAAGTTTATTGTGTCATATATAAACTATAGCTAATGAGTGCTTTTGTGTAAATGAATTGTGTATACTAGCGAAGTCGTACGCGTCACGTAGTGCACTGAATGTTATTGAACGAATTATGTGAATGAAATAAATGCGTGATCAACAATGTGCGGTCGAAGACCGTACAGCTCTTTTGCGCACCTCTTTTGAAACCGCGCTTAAACAAACGTGGTGTGTATTTCCTGTTATGTGGTTATACAACAACTCCTTCTAAACTTCATTATGGGAACTTGTATTACTTTCCTATAGTTATTTATGAATTTAGCTATTATGGTGACTTCGTTGATGTTTGTATCTAGTTGATTGATTAACTTAAAGAAAGAATCTATTAGTCTGGGCTATGATAAAAAAATTGTTGAGTCAGGGTTAAAATTCATATGTTACTGATAATTTGATTGATAATTATCGGTTATTAAATTGTGTGTTACAAAAATTATATGATACAATCTATTTTAAGCTTCTTAATTTTGTTCACAGTCCAAGCCGACACAATCAACGGGTTTGGCGAGGGCAGATCTCATCGGCAGTTAATTTTCACAACATTCCTCTTGTATTTGGCAACGGACCCAAAGGTAGGTTATTTACCTACAAGTTCAATATAACATGTTTGTCAACTAGTATTCTTATATTGTAATCACTTTTACTAAATCTGTATGTTGTTCTTATAAGTCAAATATGTACCTGTCTTTCCTTCTTATTATCACGTCATTTATCTTCACTTCTTCTCCATAACTTTCTTATCCTTACATTTTCTTATCCCTTTACACATACAAGTGTAAAGCCAGCAAAACTAATGATATATCGCATCTGGGTTGTACAAAAAAATGTTCACGTTCACACTTTAAAATATGGCGTTTTAAACAAATGTTAAATTTACCTAACACCAATATGATACCACGGAGATCTTTAAAAATCAACGTATTTAGTTAGACCCCCACTGTCACACCTAAGCCTTATAACAGCAGTATTAAGCGCTTTTGTATTCTGGTTTGATACGTTTCGTACGTGGCGGTCATAGTAAAGACTTTCCAGTTTAGTATTCAGGGGTAGAAACGCATCTGTGGCCTCTGCGACCCTAATGAGAGCTACAATACTACCTGAGTTTAATTACAGATGGCCATAGGCGTCAGTTGCCTCCTATCAGGTGGTTCGTTTACTACCTCTGCATTATAAAAAAATATACATGGCAATGTCTGAATAACCACAATTTACAGTGTGAGCGTACAATTTAAATAAATTTGTTTGCAGACTTTATGGTTTGTATGATTAAGCTAACTTCTAAGCTACACAATCGTCGTTATCACCATCATAAAATCCCATTTTTGTCACAATGTTCATTATTAACATCAACCCCTAACATTATAACTTGTTTGCACCTTCTTTTTTATTTCTCATCTTTCCTATCCTCATTCCTATCTTTTCCTCATATTTGACTTTATTTATTGTAGGTATGTGGCACACTGCAGTGTGCTAGTAGCTCTAGTTAAGGTTTTTAATAATGTTATTCACAAATATTATTAATGTATGTGTCTACTTATTAATATTCGCGTATTTTATTCAGTAGTATTCAGTGTTTGATGTTATTAAATTAGTGCATAATTAATTGTCTTTATTATAACAACTATAAAAACATCTATAAAACATCATGAGAACAAAAAATGCTAAAAGAGATTTAATAGTAAAGAAGCTAAATATTTCGCGAATTTGCGGTCATTCGCGAATAAACAAGAAGATAACTAGTCAAAGATGACACAAACGTGGCTCCTATATTAAGGACTGGCTCCAATCTTATTAAGCAGCAAGGGGGCATAATGGCTCATTGAACTGGACAAAATGTACCTGTTATGGATATTATTAATGATTGTATGGAAAAGTTACTCGATTTCCCTACATAGTTAATAATACAATTCAACAAAAACTGGGCGGATGCAGTGAATTGATGAGATGAAATATTCAAAACTACACTAAGTTTATTAGTAAGTCCTGAAGCTCATGGAACTATCGAACCCTGTTTTCGTTGAATTGGAATTCATCTACAAGTGTTTCACCGGCTATGACTATAAACTATGAGTGGCGTCGCGGGCGTTACTAGTTCTAGTGAATATTGTTTCTTCGTAATTATATCTTTTTAAGATTTATATTTAATAAGTGTTGTGTTTAGATATTAGAATAGGTAAATAACCTACTGTAGAAGCTTTTAAGCTTCTGCAGATACTACATAACTTCACAGAGTTAACCGAGGCAGCCGTTGGATATGGTGCAAGTAACTTCGAGTCAATCAGCACGAATTTGTCATCGTACAAACTGGCTGGCTGCTGGTTCCGTTCAAAGATTTCACTTGGTAAGTTTTTTATATAACTTCTTTAATTTCTGTCATGTAACACAATAGTGATAAGGAATGTTATTTTGTTAAAACAAAGGACTTCAATTTAGGTAAAAGTAAATAGTTTCATTAGTAAACTCATTAAGTAACGCAGAATTAGTCAAATCACAAGTAATGAGAATTTAATACAGATTTTTTTTGTTTAGGTAACTCATTTGAGAAAATTTTAAGATGCCGATCAAATGTTAAAAAGCGCTAATAAACACCACAGTGGTCAGCCATAGCTCCGCATGTTGATTACTCCATACAATATCGAACTTGTAAGTAAATATTTTATGAGCAAAGTTCTTCAATCTTCTCCTATAATGACTTTACCATTGGTTTTCCTTTGTTCAGGTGACCCTTTATGGTAGTTTCATTTGTTCAAAGACGGATGTTGCAGTTAAATTGAGAACGAAGACTATATCAGGTAGATTATTACTGTTTATACTTAAAGTAATCAATTTTAGGTATTTTAATGTTAAATTGTATTCTCTTCTTCTATGTTTTCAAATCAATCGCTTATACCCCGTTATTATTATTTTCATCGTATAATTAATTTTTATTGTGCACATTAGTTTTTGTTTACCTACCTAAACAACTGTTTATCTCAATTTTTAAAGTGCATACTCCTATAAGGAAGAAGATATAAAAAAACCTTGTTTACCATTGCGCATAAAAGTGATTGAAGTTGAGACTTCACAAGTATTGCATTGAAGCAAGTCAACTTCCCTAAATTTAAGAATTAAAATAAATATTTGTTTAATCTTCCACTTTTCCCTTTTC
>DWNY01000119.1:0-20736 GCA_018250635.1 Telegonus apastus | reverse complement strand
AATTCCTTGAAAATGATTATAATGTGTCATTTCCTTTGATCTTGATGTAGGCACCCGTTCTTCCTGGCGCCATATCCCATCATCCTAAGCTAAACTTAGACATCATTACCTCAGCTAAGCTCAACAATAAGGCTGCCCGCTCATTGGCTACTATCACAGGATCGATTGTTTCTAAATCTGTTTGTTGTTATTTCAGCGGCTTTCGGAGATCTTAACCGATATATAAAGAAAGCAACGTCGGGCGCGGTCGGTAGGGGGATGGGTGACCGCTAGAGGTAGAAATCTATGCGCGCTTCCGTGCTTCGGAGGATACGTTAAACCGTCGGTCCCGGTTGTTATCATTGGATACCGGTTGTTAAACCTCATCGGAGGCCTTATGGGCGGTTTACCAGCTGACTCGGGTTGCCCACTAACCCGTACCCCTTTCACCAAAATACATTCGAACAGCGTGGTGAAGTAGATGTGACACGTATAACGTGCATCAAATTAAATAAATGTGATAACTTGATTTTGATTGAAAAAAAATCATTGAATTGAATCAAGCAATGCTATTGATGGCGTTGACACTCATCGCTACCTCGCACTTTGCTATTCCCAAGTCGCTCTCATGCATTTAAAGGTAGTGTATAATTCTTTGTGGCTAGACTTTGGACACTAATACCACGCCTATTTCTACCTCATTACCGGTTTGTCAACCGGGTTTAGATTTGAAGGAAGGGTAAAGGACATAATACAATTTAGGCGGTACTCCAGCTAAGTCTCCAAAGGGAAAAAGTTTATTAACAATCCCAGACAGGACTGAAGTCCTATCTAGGTTTATTTATAAATGTCATTTTTGGCAATAGCCACTTACTTTAGACGACTGTCAACATGCGTTCATTCTTAAAAAAACTTAAAGCTTAACTAAGCACACCAATAAACAATAGAGTCCATTCCGAAACAATGGAGTGAAACAACTCCTCGGCTTAATAGAAAATACTTTATATAACTTGCATAACCGTATTCAAATCATCGAACATGATTCAGGAATGCTGTATATTTTATAATTCCAATTTTATAGAGTTCCAAGTGTCGAAACTGACAGTATGAAATGAATATAATCCATTATAGATTTGTTTGAAAATGTTTGGGATTAAATCACGTTCACATGTGGGAGGTAGAACTGACTTTTATGGTAATGTTATGGCGGCTGCTCATGTCGCCGGATAAGGCCCGATTCAGAAAACCGATTTTTCATTAGACTATTCAACTATAGTTAGTCTATCTAGCTTAAAGTCAAAGTATGAGTCATTTTAGTGTATTTTAATCGGAAATCAAATTCTCTTATATAAATAATGATTTATTCGAGGGCTTTTGAGGTTTTGACAAAGATTAATTGTTATGCCTGCACTGTTTATTTTGATTTCAAGTGTCAGGTAGAGGTGACTAAATATAACAATAGATTGTTGCATTTGGTACGCTTAGTGTTATTTGTATGAAGTAATTTTAGGACCTTTAGGACCTTTAGGAACTAACAACTATTGTAACGTTGGAAATACGCGTTTTGTGGTATAAAATGAGATACCTACTATTTTCATAGGTGGTGGGGCCATTTGTTGTTCAATTCCGGAGACACCAAAATACATATTTTTGCCTGATAACAACAGTATTATGGACTGCCCTGTTCTGGTGTAAAAGGTTTAGTAAGGAAGTTATACTTCCGAGGGGTTCCATCTTGACCCGCAAGGGTAGCAACGTATTCGAGGCTAACCTAAGGAGAAACTTTATTATTCAAAGTTTATTATAGATATCCATGGGCAGCAGTAGCCACTATCCATCACGTGGACTGTATGTGTTAGCTGCCTCAATAATTTATAAATGAAAAATTTCCTTGTCGTCCGTCTGTACTGATCCTAATCGAACAATGGATATTTCTAAATACGACATCGTTAATTTTATAGCACCTGTGGGCACCGCCACTCCCTAAATATTGTTACTAAATACTTAAGACTCTCGTAACTAAGCATGAATGTCATCACACAATAGCGAATAATGTAGAGTGCTTTGCACAGTGGCGCCGAATGATGAACTATCAGTATATATCTTAAATCATATCTTTTTGTAACCCGCGTTTCTCTTGTATTCATAAATAAAGATTAAATATGGTTGTCAATTACATATTTTTTTGTAAGAATATAATGATTTTTTAAATTTAAAGCATCGCTTTAACTTTGTACGTTACAATATGTTACGGGCTATCAGTGTCAATCAGTGGGATATAATCATAATCTGCCAAATGGTATACTAGCTGATCTCCGCGGTTTCATCCGCTTTAAAGAAGTAAAAAAGGATACATGAATATATACCTATTGGAACCCTTTGTGGTTTGACTCCTATGGCACCAATGCTATACCTATTTCTGCCCTATAACAGCAGTTAAGCGATGCTGTATTCTGGTCTGAAGGGTGTACTCGTAGTAAGGGAGACATACTTATCCGAGGGGTTTCAACTTAGTCCTCAAATCGATTGCAGGTGTCTACGGTCGGCAGTGGCCACTTACCATCAAGTGGGCTGCATGCACGTTTGCTATTTCCATAACACATATAATATATAACATATATATGTATAGCACACAGTGAAAAGCAAAAAACTCATTTTATTAACCGACTTTTCAAAGGAAAGAGGTGTAATCGTCGTATATATATTATTTTTTTTCCCCTTTTAATACATGTAGGAGTATATGTTATATGTGTGGTGTGGTAATGGTACATTCGCTTCAATCACCTGTCATGTGAGACGCTTTATCTCGAACAAACTTGATGCCCTTATTTAATTTACAACATGTCCTTATCATAGATAACATTGCTGAAGACAATAATGTTACTCGTAGATATAAACGAGGTTTTAAGATACACCTTCTGTGTGACAATATTGACAATACTTTTTAGATTGTGACTGTTTGATTGTGTTTCTGATGCGATATTTATTTTATAGACTCAATTGTTGACGATAAAGTTTAAACGGAAAGGAAGGAAGGACTAAAAAGTCCAACTTGTAAGTAGGACAACAAAATTATAATATAGTGATATATTATTTATTAAAGTAATTTGCATCAATTGCTTAATGATGGTTGCGAGAAATCCTACATATATAAAACCTCTCAAATCAGTGCAACTGTAACAGTGCTATAATTCTTAAGAAGATGTAGGTTGGTTGAACTGATGTTGAATGTTTGGATGTAAATAAACAGGGACTAATAGAGCAGTATTAAGTCAAAGTAGCAAGTAGAAAAGTCTATATACAGTATGTTCCAAAGATAGAAGTTTTAATACCATGAACTAATCGCAGTTGTTAAATCACTCCGATGAGATTTGATTGAGCAATGTTTAAATGTTAAAGATTCCTTATTGTTCCTGCCGGGGTCGAAGAGCCTCGGTTTAACCCTCACGTATGCACACCGTGTCATGTAACGGAATGGCATATGCAGTTATGAGGACAAAGTTGAATTTGACGAATTACTAGAGGAGTTAACAAACAACTGCCGACCGTCGCGAGATGTAATAGCCAGTTGTCAGATTTGAAAATATCTGTATATATAATAAGAATTTAACTCGCGCTCGCTGTCTGTGTGTTTAAAATTACTTGCCGCTAAAACAACGGGATCGAATTCATGAAAATGTATAGTACAAATCATAACGTAACATTTAGGTTTTATTTCATCAAAATTGATCCACTCTATCAAAAGTTATTACAATTTAAAATGAGAAGTAACTTTTCTTACGTAGAATTCTTTATACAAATGGCCCATCGACGTCTTCTAAATACAAATCGCAGAACAACGTTCGCCTGGTCAGCTAGTTTTAGAATAAAATATTATACTTGAATACATGAATGAAAGAAAGATTGAATAAAAGATTAAATGATTATTAAAGATCTAATATATTACACGAGTATATGTATCGTACATTTTAAAATAAGATAATAGCTTATTATTAATACAATAATATACATATTTACCTTTATAGCTTATAGGTTAGTACCTAATTACCAACCTGCATCTATTACAGATGCAGATTATTATATTAATTTCTTTTAATGTTCAAACTACATAGGAACTTTCATAAATAAAAATATAACTTTCCACTTTTTGTGTCTTCATCTCATTAACCGTCATCCCTGTCTTCTTACTGTCATAATGAATACATTTAAATCAGTAACTGCACTGTCAATCCGGCGGTAGGCGTCGGGTTAATTCGCCGCAGCTCGCTATACGCGGCGGAAATGGTGCGGATAAATCACGAACTTCGCCCGGGGGTGTGTTGTACCGTGCGCAGAAAAATTAACATCTTTTTATTAATTATTAACTACGGTAAAATAATAAAAAAGCTATTTATGTTTTAAGTATTTTTTAAGGTAGAGAATTAAAGGTGCCAGGAAGCTTTTTGCTTTGGCTTCTAAGGCTATAACTCGTAGCGCTGGTGCCTGGTTCTTTTGCCTTATAACAGAAGTCTTAAGCGCTGGTAAATTCTGGTTTGAACGGTGTGATAAGAGAGACATATTAAGTTATACAAAGCGTTCCAATCTAGTCCTCCACCGTAGCAACCTGAGTCCATCGTACCATACATAGAGCTTAATCCTTCGCATTTTCTAAGCTTTTATTTAATTTTCAATGTTTTTTTCGTTCTGGTCTAACCTTGCACCTGAATGTTAAAGTAGTTATCCTAAATCAATTGAGCTAAAATGAGATAAGATGTCTAGTTAGAATAATAATGCATAGTTTGCTACATGACGTAATTTTAAATACACAATGGCGAGCTGACCACGTTGGCGGACTAGTAATTTTTTTTATGCACTGCCATATAAATATTAAATTACAGGGTTTGCTAAGGATAATACAAACAAAATCTTAGTTTCCAATATGTTTTTATCCACAATTTTAATCTCCATTTCTTGCAATATCTTTTAATCTAATGATATTAGTATGACCTGTCAATCCGTTAGTATTCAAAATAGCAGGTAATTCACCGCAGCTCGCTAAACAGCCGCCGCGGTGGAAATGACGCGGATAAATCACGACGAACTTCGCCCGGGGGAGTGTGTACCGTGCACAAAAAAAAAAACTGATTTTACGTGATTTTTTTCAGTCATAATACAACTGTTTATTTATTAGGAAAATGTTCTTTTTTACCTATGTTGTCCCACTACTTGCAAAAGGTCTCTCTCAAATGACAACCACTGCTATCTATCATAATAAATAAAATTGAATATTGATTGTATAAATTATGGAATATTTGATCAAGAGGTAAGTAACTTCAGTTATTTTTGGTCCAATTCCAGCCAAATAAAAAGAAATGGTTGTGGGTTTAAGCGATTTTTTTTTCATTTTACTACTAGGTACTATGTCTACACTACATATAGTTTTTAATCGTATCTTAAAATTCAAATTGTGAAAATAAAACATAATTATCTGTGGGCACTACTTTGAGGTAAATTTTTAATACCTCGAATGAATATAGGTGACATGTATTTTAAAATATCTGTATAAAAATAATCATGCGCTTTATCTGCCGACAGTATCCGTCTGTAAACTCGGCGTATTCATTAGTCGGGCCATTAATTATTTTTTGTTGATCCCTGCGCGCCGCGGCTGTCCCTTACAACGTTTTACAGTTTCATTCAAATTGCCTCAAATTGCCATAACACCGAGGCGTGACGTCAGCTGGGCTAAGGTGGGGTACACTCTAGGGGTTTTAAAGTTTTATAATAGACCAATGTCGTGTAGTGTCTGTCTAGAGTACCTAGTTAGTCTCCTGTCTACATATGTTAGATTGATATATTTATAGTTCTAGCTGACCAAGCGAACGATGTTTTGCCATTTGGTTTTAGAAGTTTACCCGTGAGTCAGAGATGGTTGTACAATAACGCCATCTAGTCCACTACGGTAGAACTGTTATTTTCACGTACGTGTGTAATTCGACGTAAGAAAAGTTACTTGTGATTTTGAATTGTAATAACTTTAAATAGAGTGGGTAATTTTAATGAAATAATGCCTAAATATTTAATTAAGATACGTGTAATGAAAATATCTGGATTCCATTTATTTGGTATTTTTTTGGTGCCAAAATAAATTTGAACACACAGACAGCGTACGCGAGTTACATTCTTACAATATATACAGAGGCAGATTGAAGGTAGGTAGAACCTTTTGTGATTCAACTTGGATGTCACCACCGTCACACCTATTTCTGCCTTATGAAATCCGTGCACGGCAGTCCAAGTAGGCCGAGTATTTAGATATTCGACACATAGATTTTTCATTTATTTAAATTAAGAGAAAAATATGCAGTGATAGCCTAATGGTTGAAACTCGGCCTTTCAATCGGAGGGTCCGAGGTTCAAATCTTAGGCACGACCCGCTGACTTTTTGAAGTTATATGCGTAGTAGTTGCGTTAACGGTGAAGGAAAACATCATGAGGAAACCTGCACACCTGAGAGTTCTTTTAAAAAAAAAAATCTTGACGTTGTGCGAAGTCTACCAATTCGCACTTGGCCAGCGCGGTGGACTATGGCCTAAAAGCTCTCTCACTCCGAGAGGAGACCCGTGCCCAGCAGTGGGACGGTAATGAGTTGACGGCGACTTCTTTATTAAGTAAAAAGTGAGCAACATTTCCATAAGCCGTCATACACGTACTAATAAAATATCAGCGTAAATATAATAAATCAGGCCTAAACAGTAGATTTAGTTGCGTACGGCGAGCACATTACTTGTTTATTTGTCCGGCCCAATGAGCCCCACATTCAAATAGTTCATTAGGCAACGCAAAGCATATCCAACCCTTTGTATGCGCGTAGCATTTGGCACTTTGTTTAACTGCTACTTGTTTGAACGTGTGCGACACACGGTTGGTTCGGATGGTGAACAAGCTTCGTAAAAATGTTTAGCAGTCATTTATTAATACTCTGAAGTTTTTTTTATATTTTACTGTAAGCAAATTATTCGTACCTACGTAACTCATCACGCTGTTTCGATACCATATAAAAAATTAAAAGTTTTGATCAATAAATCGGTAGCTTACTTGACATATGCATGTTTGCTATTTTAATGATATTGGTTTATGATTTAGGGTTCTTCATTTCTCAAAAAATACTACATATCACTTATGGAGAAGTTACATTAAATAATTAATATTATTTTTGTGTTCACTACAGTAAGTAGACGTCTTTTTTTAATTTCATTATATAGGTAATACATTATGTATGCACTTAATTAAATTCATTCATATTGTTTCTTTAGAATAGCATCATTATTACTCTTACCGTTATTGACGTGCGAAATTACTAAAGGGTGAACAAAAATGATGATGACAAAGAATTCAAATACCTCTTCTGAAGGACTATGTTACGTCGGGTTCCTTGCTGTACAAACGTAACGCCCGTGTGTAGCAGCTGTCAGTCCGCAAATCACTGCGTGATGTGGATGTATACGAGCAACTCGCAATGGGAACGGAAAGTCGTTAGCGCAGGCGCAAGGCCGCCACAGGCGCTGTGGTGCGATGCATTCGGTTTGAAACGTGAAATTATTCTCTTTTGTTTCATGGAAATATATTTAGTACAAATAATACTTTTCGAAGGTAGAACCCTTTGTGGTTCGACTCCGGCGCCACCAGCGCCACATCTATTTCTGACTAACAGCAGTGATAAGCGGATGTGTTCTGGTTTGAAGGGTGTGGTAATTGAGACAGACTTATTCGAGGCGTTCCTAGTTAGTCCACATCGCAGCAATACATCTGTCGCTGACCTCGGGTAGGATTTGTAGTGGCCACTTTCCACTTATAGTTGGTTGTCACTCCTGAATGTTGAGAGAGTCGTTACAAATCATGTAAGTCAGCCAAAACTCAACTAATTGTTTTTTATTATATTAATACCCGATGTTAACTTATTACTGCTACGGGTAACGCTATTGTAAGATTGAAGTTCTGAACTTACCAGATACTTCATCTAACTAGACGCCATTCATTAAACTTAAGTGTTGTCTCAAACATGAAATATGCATTTGTAAGGCAAATAATACTCAGGTTACAACCGACTTCCACCCAAGTGGGCTTTCGACCGTAAAACGTAAAACATACAACCTACAACACAACGTTCATAGCGTTTTATATAACATTCAATTGTTCAACTTTATCATTTTAAGTACAAAATCAGCTTCTGTGTGTTTGTGTCCGCAAAACTCAAAAAATGCCTAATTAATTAACTTGAAATTGTCACACAACGTTGTATTTTTATATAAGAGTGTTTTTATATAATTTTTATTTCTGAGTTCTAACATTAAATATTGATGAGCCTCATTGTAACGTAGTCGGATTTACCTGGTCTTATACAAACGAAGTTTAAATTTGAATGTCATACATAGAAAATGGTGACTTGTGTGGTTGGTTGTAGGGTCAAGTGGCGGTTTCCTGACCGTTCGATGTTACGGAAGTGATAAATATCCATCAAATTTAAATGACTTTGTCTTTCAAGCGCCTTTCAATTGAAGCTTGGTTGAGTGGTATTTCATTTCAATAGATTTCGAAGAAGTGTGATGTCTATACAGGATGCTCTCACTTTTAGATTGAAGTGTTTTTTTTAATTAAAAGTTTTATACAGCATGCTGTATTTTAGTTGAGTCTATCCATTTTTTATACCTGGGTAATTTAAATGTCATACATAATCTTTAACTTTTATATTTAATTTAATTTAAAATATTGTCAATACAAACTTTGTGATAAAGCATAAGCTTGTCTATCTTAACTTTTTAATACTGTTTAACTAATTAAAAGTTTAAATTTAAATAAGCAGCTTATAATACTCAATGCTAACATTTGCAAATAATAGGAGCGGTTTCTGCATGCATTATACCGACATTGAAATACAACAGATAAAAAACAGACAACACTAATTGACAGTTACACTCGGACACGTGACACGTGTCAAATGTCCCGTCGTGTTCCAATTTTCTTTAAAACAATTTTTAAAATAAACTGGAAACATGTATGATTGTTGTAGGCGATTATATTGTCAATATTTCATTTTTGCGTCAATTTACTGCTTTCGATACCTGTTACTTTATTTTATTTAAAATATTGACGAATTAACTGAACTTCGCTAGTGTTCGCACAGTGGTCGGAATTGGACCATTTGAGAAAATATGTCTACATGATTTATACCATGGTTTTGAATAGAAATTTGTCATTGTCTATATTTAATTTGACTAATATGGTGGAGATGTTACTATTCCTATTGGCAGGCAGAGGGTCCCGGCTTCGATTTAAAGCCAGACAGACATGTAGTTGATAACTTTGTTTTAGTTTTGAGTTTTTGTGTAGGTATAGGTATTAATTTTTGGATGTCTCCATGACAACTACGAGAACTACTAGGGTATAAGGAATTCTAGAGTGGGGCTTTGTATAGGATATCTTTTTATAAGATTGAAGAGCTAACTAGCATGAAGGTAAGTGGTCACTGCCGCCCAATCTGGTACCAGTTCCATATACTGAAGCGATTACAGATGCATTCCCCGAGAAATAAGATGGTCCCCATAATATAAATTATAATTTTGTTTTTTTTTTATTGTTGAAAGTAGTAAACAAGCAGTCTACCTGGTGGTAAGTAAACATCTGTAATCAACCCCAGATAAGACCAAAGTCCTATCTAAAGTGTTATGTGTCGCTACCCCTGAGGACTAAGTTGGAACGCGTCGGATAAGTATGTCTCCCTTACCATATTTTCGACCAGAACACAGCAGCGCTTAACACTGCTGTTATTAGGCTGAAATAGGTGTGACGGTGGTGCTGCCGGAGTCTAGCCACGTAGAGTTCTAATACACCTAAAAGAACAAGTACCCGGTACTTTGTTTACACAAGTTAAATCCCCGAAGTTTGAACTCGTTCCGCTAAACGCTTCCGTCGGAAATACGGGCCATTAAAAATTCCCCGCAAAACGCTTGTTTAAAACAACAATCATCAATAACTCGAGCGTCTATTATGTAAATCGGCCGCGAGTCATAAATTATGTATGGACTTGTAGACAAGGTACTGACAATGCTTGCGACCCGGTGAATACGGTCAAGTGTGGGTTAGGGACGCTGAAATCTTTAGCACTAAAGAGGTAAGGTATCATTGTAACAATTATAAGGAACTGTTAGGAATAGTTGTGTATTCGCGATGCTCAAATTAGATTAACTGGAATCAAATGGATGTTTGTAGCGTACCTATGGGTGTAACTATTAAATAAAACTGAAGTGCCTGTATGTAATATCAAAATAACAACTTTTTACTAAATGCATATGAAAATATACACGGTACCTATAACACAAATACAATTTAAAAAAAAATGTCTGTCTATCTGTGTGTCTGTCTGTTTGGTTGAAGTAATCTTCTAAAACTGCTGGACCGATGTTGATGGGATTTTCACTAGAAGATAGCTGAAGGTTTAAGGCATAATTGAGGCTATTTTAATTTTTGAAAAACGCGCTAGCGCGTGCTCCACGCGCATGCGGCTACCGTCGCGGGCGTTAATGTCAATTTCTCTTAGGCAGATATTAATATAGGCTAGTATTAGGCAGAAATAGGTATGGCGGTGGTACCGCTGGAGTTGAACCATAAATGGTTTACCACCTTTAAATACCACATACAAATCAAAACGCAACAGTAACTGTTATGTTATGGAAATAATAATGGCGTTCGCGCCGCCTTCCTCGTAAGCACACTGAATCTATAAAGATTAAAGTATGTGTCTATCAATTATTTTTTTACAAACCTGTAAAGAGTGAAACTGTCAATAAAATTGGCACCGTACGCTGGTGTAGTCAGAGTTACTGCACAAAGTGCACAATAGAACCGTAAATTGGCGCTGTCAGCGAGTGCTGAGTGACAGCAGGTTTTATGGGAGCAAAGGGGTAGATGGTCAAATGAAATCTATTTCAGCTGTAAATGTAGACGATGTTCAATCACAGGATAAAAATGTATTTAGTTTCTTCTACACAAATAAATAAAAATGAAGTGTCTGTTTGTAATGTCACAATAACAACTTTTTACTAAATGCATATGAAAGTATACATTGGTACCCCAATAATAAAAATACAATTATAAATATTTTGTTTGTCTGTCAGTCTGTCTGTCTGTCTGTTTGGCTGAAGTAATCTTCTAAACGGCTGGACCGATTTTGACAGGACTTTCACTGGAAGATAGCTAAAGGTGTAAGGTGTAACTTAGGCTACTGTCATTTCTTAAAAAAGCACGAGCGCGCGCTCCATGCGCTTGCTGTCGCCGTCACGGGCGTTACTTAATATCAGTTGCGGGCAGATATCAATGTATACCTTTTTACTTCTTCATCGCGAGTGAAATCGGGGGATTAGCTAGTTTTACATAAAAATCAAAAACATTTTCTGGGTAAAAGGTAAACTATAAATACAGTTTTTTTATTCAATTGTTCTTTTGCTCCCATTGCTCGTTTATAATTGTTATCAACTACAGATAGAATAGAAATATGTATACCTGAAGCCAGTCGTAGATCGGTTGCTACATTACAGACTCATGTGAACTATCACGTTTGTCTCCGGTGTCCCTATCGGTATCCTACAAACTAAAAAGGCATACATAATGTGTGTTCGGAGCGGTTGTCTTTGGAGTTGAACGTGAAAAGTTCTACCGTCTTAAAAACAGTGGCGAAATGTAACTCGAAAAACTATGAAGAGCTTCACACAGAAACATACCCTAAGCCTGTAATTTAACAATATAAAAAATGCATTTACCAAAACAAACTCCACAGTTTTGAAGTTCATTTTTTGCGAACGTGCCCAGTGGTTTAGTGCCGCGG
The DNA here is from genome assembly GCA_018250635.1 of Telegonus apastus. NCBI lineage: Eukaryota > Metazoa > Arthropoda > Insecta > Lepidoptera > Hesperiidae > Telegonus > Telegonus apastus. The sequence continues at coordinate 8,897 of DWNY01000119.1, read as the reverse complement.
TTACTGGACAAAACGAACACGACAGGACATATCGTAAATTGGCCGGCGTGTGAGCGACAAGCCCCGCACTGATTAATATACTGCGTGCGAGTGCATACGAAACGGCGAGGCTTTTAAAATGCTCGCTGCACACTGCTCCGAATTTACAATGCTTTTGGAAAGTTGACGAGGTTAAATTATGGCCGACGAATATCTTGGTTTTTGTTGGGTTTTTTTTATTTGGAAGTAGCAAACGAGCTTGCAGTTCAGGCAAGTGGCCGCTGCCGTCAATGGACATTTGTAATCTAGCCCAGATAATTTTGACTCTAGATGCCTTGCTAACCCTGAGGACTAGGCTGGAACGTCTCGAATAAGTATGACTTTTGCCATACCCTTCACATCAGAACACAGCAGCGGCAATTAGCAGCACTTTTTATTATGTACCTACTCCGTTCTGTATGATGAAGACTCTACTTACTCTTGGAATTTCTTTAGAAAATTTTCTGTGGATGTCTTCATTGTGTTATATCTTATAAGTGAAGTATACTGATGTACATTGGAATATCCGAACAGCCTTGAACATATCGGAACTCTTCAAATTTTCAAGCAAAACTTATCCTGAGAAGGTAGACTTGAGGCGAGGAAGATACACGAACTTCAACTTAGTCCTCAAGAGTAGTCAACCCATATTGGATATATTTAAACCTCTTACAAGGTTTAATGATTACTAGTAGACCCGTCACAATGGTTAAAATTCGACCATAATAAATTATACTTAAAATTATACATCCATCCGAATAAAAATCTTATTATATGTATTAGACAAATCCTATTATAGGGAAAAGGAGGTTTAATTAAATAAGCCAAATTTAAAAGCAATAACGCATTATTTTGATATAGACATCTGACATATTTGACGATATCTTTAACATTGTCAATTTATTGTGTTATTTTGTTTAATTTAATATATATTTTGTAACACGATTCTACATAAATATTATCCATTCCTCTTTCCGCGAAATATTCTGAAAATTGTACCGCAAATTTTCGCTTCACGTATTAATATAAATATTATGCAGACATAACCCCTAACTTAAAGTATCTTTTTAAGCACGTAGGAGCGCACATTTAGTCACGGTCACCCATCCAACTCCTAAGTGCCTGACGTTGATTAACTATGAAGATCGCTTACGATTTACGTATACAAGCCATGGTCTACACTCGCTTTGTGTATAAACGGAGGAACTAAAAAATCTTTAAAAATGCTGCTCACAGAATCTAGAAGTGCTCTTAGAAAGTTTGAAGAGTCTAAATTATGGCCGGCGTCCTCACATCGTGTATCTCGTGTTGATTTATTACACTCGAGATTGGAACAAAAGTAGCCATTTTTATGCGGTGCGCTCCTTTGACAAAGTTGCCGACAGGCTGATAAGGGTTGCGAAATAAATGTATGGTGTCTGGTGTTTTTTCTTGGGTTATATATCTCTACATTAAGTTTCATACTTAAATAAGACGAGCTGCGTGGCGGAGCGGTCGTCATACCGCTCTGACACGCGGTGGTGTCCGGGTTCGATCCCCGGCCAGTCAGATATTTGAATGATGAATTAGATTTCTGTTCTGGGTCTGGGTGTTTGTATATTCGTCTTTGTGTTTCTATGGGACTCACGACACAAGAGAAAATCCTACTGCGAGGCTATAAGTGTAGAAAGCGTTATGTTATGTGTTATATTAATATAGAAGTTTATGAACAATAAAATACATTAAAATGAGACGGAATTGTAAGAATATTAAATCATATATAAGTCACGTTATTTTTTATTTCAAATAAGTATGTATATAATTATACTGTTAATGATTTCGATGAAATATTATAAAGTATTCATATATGTATTGTGCTTATTAACTAGATGGCATGCTATTGAGTACAATTTTTTAATTTACTAAACACCTATTATCATCATTCAATCAATCATTTTAAGACTATAAGACCTCTTATTTGAGAAATATAATATATAAGAAATTGGAGGTATTCCACGCTTGTATCATAGTAAAATAAGTGAATGTACCTACTCGTTAATATGCTTGTATGGAGGACACATTAGGCATTCAGTTTTTTATAACCCTTACTTAAAAGTAAGTACAATAAAAAATATAAGGCATATAATGACAAGTTTAACAATTTTATAAAAAAAAATCATTTGACGACAACTTTAAATGTTCCTACTCGTATAAATAATAACGCTACAGATAATAAAACGCATAACTAATGTCAATTAAAGGAAGTAAGATAACAAATACAACTGTATAACCGTTTCTAAAAAGGTGCCACGCAATTATAGCAGTAACAAAAAATGAATTAACTATCTCATAGACAGGAACAAACAGTTATTGTACCAAATTAATAACGGCTCCGATGGAAGTAAATTAGACATGGCGATCGACAGCCGACGACATGTCACTGTCTGCGGCGACAGCGTTCTGAGTGATTAATGCCCGACAACCGACAATGGGTGATGGGCCGGGAGCGCACTGCCAGAAAAGTTGTTTTGTTAATCCTTAAGTTTTTTTATACGCTCGATGTAGCAAACGAGCAATGCAGCTAACGGTAAAAGGTCAGTGCCGCCCATGGCGATTTTATATAGAACAGGAGTTCTATCTGAAGTCAATTACAAATTAAGAGGCTTACCTTATGAAAGTGTATTTTTTAATGCTTAATACTTGACGCGAATATTTACAGAACGATTTATCGGATACTTCGCGGACAGAAGAGTACGACATTAAGCATTCGGGAAAAGTCATGAAGAGAAGGTACGGAGGCATAATATTTGGATATAACAACTGTTCCTTTATATTAAATTTAACAAAATAAAACATTCATTGTTTACATTACCTACTGACAACAACACTGATAATGTAAAACACGTGGTCAATTGTGACAGATCTCCATGTCAAGAAATGCGTTATTTCTTTTGAATGCAGCTTAGCAAATCATACTTCATTTTCCTCGTAATTAACGTTTTCCTAATACAAAGACGAAAAATACATATAAAACTTTATATATGTATATATTTGGTCTCTGTATTAGGATATTATTTAATATATGCCTCCTTCATGATTTTTTAGAATAGTCTCGAAGGTGGTAGATCCCTTTGTGGGTCAACTCCGGAAACGTCGCCGCCACACCTATTTTTGCCTTACAACAAGTGTTCAGCACTACTGTATTGTATTTGGACACATATACGAGGCGTTCCAACTTAGTTCTAAGGGAAGGGTAGCAGATGGTAGGGTATTCGATGTTACACTGGGAGACGTTGCTGCCCTTGATCTGGATTTTGTCCCTTAGTCACCAGAAATAGGTGCTACCTGACATCTCAAGGCACGGTGTGAAAGGATTGGAGCTATAAAATGCGTTCAGGCTCTCGGCCTACGCCGGTCTCGTTTTACAATTCACAAAAACGTCACCATTATTTCGCTACTGTCAGCGCTTATTTATCGGCAGCTATCGGCCGGAATTTCTAATTGGCCCAAATGACCCTGTCAAGTAATGAGGGCGTTTCGGATTCTGCCCGCTTTTACATGATTGTTTCAAGTCTATGACATGAAACATCTTGGATTGAATATATATTGAGTAATTTAGTGTAATTGTTTTGTTGGTAAATGTTATCAGTTTTCCTGTAGGCGTTTGAGGTCAGGCGCTTTTGTTTAGTTTATATCGATGTGACTATAGATTAATATAATATCTGTATTTATAATAAGTATGTAACTCGCGCTCGCTGTCTGTGTGTTTAAAATTACCGCTAAAGCAACGGGATCGAATTCATTGAAATGCAAATATATTCATAGTACGAATCTTAACTTAACATTTAGGCTTTATTTCATCAATTTCGATCCACTCTGTCAGAAGTTATTTCAATTTAAAACCGAACGTAACTTTCCTTAACTCCAATTACGTACGTACGCGAATAGTTCTACCTTAGAGGACTAGATGGCGTTATTGTAAAAACATCACTGACTCACGGGCAAACTTCTAAATACAAATGACATAACAACGCTCTTCTGGTCAACTAGTTTATAGTATTTGTATTTCGGTTAAGGTAGCAGAAGACAATCTTCGACTTACTACTGTTATGGGGGGTCGAGCGCTCATCTGGGTGGGGCTTTATGCGATAATGCGGTTAGATCCCAGGTCTTTTACACTCAAACATTCCAGCTGCATTTTTTCGGAATACCAGTTCATTTCGCAGCATTCGAGAACAAAAAAGGTTCTACTGTCAATTTCTGTCGTATAATTACAGTATTCTCCTTTAACAATATGGTAAGGCGATACATACGAGCTATTTCAAAAGAGTCGATAGGTATAGCAATAGGGGTACATATATGACTAATGCTAGATGTATGTCTAATCCGAATTGTTAACTAGACATAATAGCTGATAACATCATATAAATAAACAGATATATTCATGCAACTCAGATAAACAGTAGAATGGATATACACACGACGTAGGCTTAGTAATAAAATTCGTTTATGTTAGTAACCCTAAAAGAACACAGAAACCGTCACAGTAAAGCGACAGTTGTTTTTATGAAAAATTTAAAGTTCCGTACATAAAAGGGGAGTTTTACGGCGGGGCCCCTGGTGCCCGACGGGACCCGTTCAGCCAAATTCATGGACATAACCGTTTCCCTTTCGCAAATATAAAAATTTAGCACCGCTCAGTGGCCGTGCAGCTGAGTTATTGCGCAGACAGCGGTGCTCAAAATTTTTCAACTCTGTAGCTATGCATTTCTAATTTAGCTACCTATGTATGTGGCGTAGGATGTGACTAAGGAATACAATCCAGAAGTTGGCCAGCAGTCTTCCTAAGTAATATTAATCTACTGCGGCCACTAACACGATAGTTGCGCGACTATACGCAAACGGACACCGCCGATATCTAGCTATGGACATCGAAAGGCTTATAAAATGCAAGTGTTTAATGTTGTGTTGATATATTTTGGCATATTAGTTAGTAGCATGCATTCCATTCAGATGATAATTGCCAACTGCCTGAACGCCTCGAATAAGTATGTCTCCCTTACGACACCCTTCAGGCCAGAAAACAGCAGCGCTTATCACTGATGTTACAAGAAATATAGTTTGAGTACCAGTGGACAAGTCTACGTCGCGTTTTATTCGTCGTTCGATAACCTGTAATGAGAATTTATTGCAAACGCTTCCTCTTGGCCGGATAATATGGGCATTGAGACATTTGACAGTAAATAATTTGCGATTTCTAAAATATCTCTTGTTAATATCTTATGACGAAGCGAAACGAGGTTGATGGGTTGAAACTCGGTTCGATTTCCGGTCAGCCACCACAAAATCTTTACTTTAAGAGAGGTGTTTCCGTGTGAATAGGGGTTTATAAGTGTAAAGTATAGCCTGGATCTAGCTAGATCGGCATCTGGTTAAAGTTTTTTTTCCATATAATATAGAAATACCAAAGGAACATACAGTCCATCTGATGGTAAGTGGCAACTGCCGTCCATGCACATCTGTATCTGAATAAATATTCAGAATGTAACTCGCGGCCGCTGTCTGTGTGTTTAAAATTAGTTAGCATCAAAACTAGTGAATATAATTCAATGGAATGCAAATATATTCATAGTGCCTATCTTAACTTAACGTATAGGCTACATATCATTAAAATCTATCTAGTCTTTTAAAAGTTATTCCAATTTAAAATCAGAAGTAACTTTTCTTACATCGAATTATCAACGTGAACATAATAGTTCTATCGTAATGGACTAGATGGCGTTATTGTAGGTACAACCATCACTGACTCACAGGCAAGCTTCTAATACCAAATAGCAGAACAACGTTCGTCTGGTCAGCTAGTATTTAACAAACCTCAGATAGCATTAGTGTTATATCTAAGGTCGACCACAAATGCATTGCTACCCCTGAGGACTAAGTTGGAACGCCTCGAATAAGTATTTTTTTATGATCCAACTCCTCCAATATCGTTACCCATTTTTAGACTAAGATCGAACTTCGATTTCTCTTAAGCTTGAAATATGTTGTTCACTAAGTAAATGTTATACCCCTGTAAGTCACAAATCACAGATTAACCCTCAAGTTACTGGCTGTATCGCTGCAGCCCTAAACAATTACTGAAGCCAACTCGACCATAACATAACGTTACGCGGTAAGCGGCGTATTAATACGCTATTCGCCGTACGGTAGGGTTGGCGCTAGAGTCTTCACACTGAGAACGGTTTTAAGGATTTATCGCAGCGGTTTCATTCACATATATCTGTGGGGTTATGAGTATTTAAAAGTGCTTCACATCGCCGCAGTTTAACTATGAAGCACCATCACATTAATTCATTATGTATCGCATTAAATGGTCTTTGTACTGTAGAACGCTTAAACAAGGCGTTCTCGAGAAATTAGTCTCCAGAAGAACAAAGTATCTATGACCGACTATCTATATTACTATCTAGTAATATCTTATGTATATTCATACATTTTCTACTTTAATTTTATAGAAAAAAACTGCTTTGATGGCAAACAAAACATCGTGACAAGGATTCGTCAGACATCTAGATGTCTGTTAATATGCCGTGGGCTTACATCTAATAACGGTATATTATCGTATCTCGTGTGAAATCTCCATACCGTATCTATAGTATTAAGAGCACTGTGGTCGATTGTACTGTGAAATTGGTTACAATGATTTATGAACGCGTGTAACGTTACGTCACAAAAAGTTATTCACCTTAGCTTACAGTCAGACCGCTTAAAACGTAGCGTGAAAACGCTGCCCGTATGAAACGCCCGTATCGTATCGGCTGTATTAACGGCGTATCATCGAGATAGGCCGAGCTCGTTCCCGTTTATGGACGCGCTCTAAACAGCGGCCATCAATTTTATATGCAATATTCTAACCTTATCGTTGTTTACGGCGGAAAAATGTGTGACATGTTATTTATAGCGGCAGTAGCGAATGCTGACGTTCGCAATATTTAAACAATGGTTTATGACGTTGAATTTATGTCGTGTTGGTCGAGGCTATTGATGTTCATACGTGTGTGAAATAAGTATACAGTATATTATGTGTCTATGTACAATTTTTTCTGTATTTTTAAAGCATTTTAACACCCTTGTCTATATGCAAATGTTTATGTGTTTTAAAAGGTTATGCATTTTTAATATCTCTGTAATTGATTATATGCTCTCTAGATCGGGGCTTATCTAAAAAAAGTTATAAAAATAGTCAATAACTGTTAGCCTCTAAATCGCTAAAGTTTATAACACACAACATTATGGGAGCACACGAACAGAGCTCTCTATAAACTAGCGTGCGCAGTTACGCACACATGCTTATATTTCTTAGACGTTTTTCGTTTATAACAGTCAGCGTGACGTTATATCTATAGAGTATATAATTAAGACCAGTGTGGTGTTGGTCTATACCATAGACTTAGAATTGTTGCACTAATGGTCTATACCATGTGGCATAGACCATTAGTGGTGGTCTTGAATAGCAGCACTCCCTCTCCGTCATAGTGCCTGTGGATGTCGTATGAGGCCATTTACGGACTACATTTAGGATTGGCAGCAGCACTTAAAGTCATATCATAATCCTAGCATAACATCATAACATCATGTATTGCAGTCTGAGGACACGCCAGATGCGTTGACGATTGGCAATCCAGGCAATCCCACACTATGTCCAGCAAACTTCAAAGGGCTTACTTGCAATGTGCTTGACTTCAAAGGGCACATGGATTGGTTGAATGGAATGCCAATACATATATTTTTGGTCTTCTTTGATTCTATATGTAGTAGCTAAATTCAGTAATCCTTGTTAAGAATTATATTTATATCAAAAACATACCTTATAGTTACACTTCTGTTACATTATGGAAACATTCTGTTAAAATTTCAGTAAAATACAATATTATGAATAGATTTCAGTAATACAAATAGCAAATATATTTTAAAACAATATTTCATACGTACACATCACAGATGAGAGCAAAAATAAAAATAATCATCACTGACGGAAAGAGGACATGAACGAGTATAATTGTCAGTTTATGTAAATCGCCGCTGTAAGCTGACAACTGACAGCGACAGCTGTCAGCCAATACAATGCAATTAGCACGCGAGTTGAAATGAGCAATATTGGAACTTTTTTATTCTTTGTTCTTCATTATTATCAGCATATTATGCATGAACGTAACCTCATTTTTATATTAGAGTTATGTTTATTAAATATATTTGATTAATTGTGCAGATAGATAAATGAATAGTTGAATCTTTCTGTTTTGTAACGATCAATTGTTAAATTTATAACACAATATATTGTACTGTCCGAATATAATATTGTAAACAAAATGGAATAAAACATTGAATAAAGATGATAGTATGTAGGATGTCATAAATGAACAGGCTACAGCTTTAATTGTCAGTCGCAAGATTAATGTAAATCGGGCTTGGCGGGTGTCAGCGCTGACAGCACGCCCGCTGGCAACTGACAGTGTACGGCTCCGGGCAATTTGCGAGCAAGAAACTCGCCATGTTTTTAGTTATTGTGTATAATGTGTACAGTTTGTTGCAGTAATTTAGCACATGGCTGCAACTTTTTACTATTTCGATTAGCATTTTAGTCTTAGGACTTAGACTTGCCTGGAACTGACTCTGAAATAAGAAATATTAATTATTTTGAAATAAGTTGTAAGAATATATTGTACAGTAAGTTTTTAATTGGATATGTGTTTTTTATTTACGAAGTAAACCTTCATATTTTTTAAATTTAAATTGGATTGCGCTTGTTACGTTAACTGTATTTGAAATTGATTTGAATTGAAGATTGAGTTTCTGAGATTCGTCTATGAACTAGACGGGACTGTAAGCGATACATGTGT
>DWNY01000118.1:0-20778 GCA_018250635.1 Telegonus apastus | reverse complement strand
GACAGACACCTGAATGATGAGTTTAGATTTCTGTTCTGGGTCTGGGTGTTTGTGTGTTTCCAAGGCACCCATGACACACGAGAAAATCCTAGTGTGGGGCCATGAGTGTAGAAAGCGTTTTTTTTTAAGGATGTGTCAAGGCAACACTTACACGTTCTCACAAAAAAAACAATCTGAGACGAAACTCAGGTAGGACTCGAATTCTGTTTGCAATTGACAAAGATGACGAGCGGCTACAGTCATTTTGTAATAATTGTAGTTTTCTGACATTGAGCGTTAAATTAATAATACTAATGTGAAATGTTCAATTATGTATCTAGACTAACGAAATAGATGAAACCCTGTAATGTTATGTGAAAAAAAAACATCTTAAAGAGGCAGATTATATATTCGATTGGTGCTTCCTAAAAAAATACACTAAAGAGCCCGTGGAATTCGTCTAAGGTGAAAGCCCTGACGCCCTGCAATGTGCAGCGATGTCGCAAGCGCAACGCCGCCCAGCCCAAAACTAGTTCGCAGGCGGGCACTCGATCAAGTTTCCCGTTTACTTTGCCAAATACCTACCTACAGAGTCAGTTTTAACTAGACTTAGTTTTGAAATAATCGCTCCGGGGACACCGCATGTATCATTTTAGACCAACCGCGTCGCTGCAGTGATCGTTATCTTAGTGGGTATCTGCGTATTCATCTTTGCAATGCAGACCTTCAGGCTACTCTACAAGTATGTCTAGAATAATTTATAATTGTAGATATAAAAATAGTAAGGGAGGATAAATGTTCTCACTTCATTGATTATCGTATCCTATAAGAATCTTTATGGCGTAACCAAAATTAGCCATACTGCGTTGCAACGTTTTTTGAGATAAACGGGGGTTAGGACTCTTTACTGCCCAAACGCGCGAAGAAGACTACACATTTTTGAGAAATTCTCTCAGAAAAATAAATTTCCTTAGCGTGTTAATGAAGTCATTCGTCATTCCTCAGCCCTGCTTAGTTACGAATGACAGATGATCTCAATGACAGACCAACTTCAGGACGCTATCCTTTGTTATAGAGACTTCTCCAAGGAGAGCAGATATAATGAAATATTTAAAATTAGTTATATATGTCTCCAACATACATATCCGATGCATTCTAACTTAGTCCTCAAGTGTAGCAACGCATCGGTGGCCTATGTCATGTAGGTCTCTGATCTTATTATGGGTTATTCATATACCTCAAGAGGCGGCAGTGGCCACTTATTATCAGGTCGACTTCATTATTGTTGATTAAAAAAAAGATTCTTAATTATTAAAAAAATATTCACTGGCCCCTTTCTCCCGTCTCACATATTAAACAAAAATAATTAACTCTACGCTTCCATATCTCCAAATCAACGACAAATGTACGATCTGACAGTACGCATTCATACATACTCAATTGACACGTCCAATTCGATGAGCCCGCAACAGGCACGCATTCGTTCCGCTTCACGCACGCGCGCGCGCACGCTTCAAGGTTAACGGAGCAAATGTTACGGTACAGAACGCATTCCATTCATGTCCCTTGGATAGAGACGTGGACATAATGTAGCATCTACAACTGAATACGTACAAATTTTATTATGAGCACTTTTGAAAAAAATTAAGGACATCTAAGCTAGAACGCTTAGAACAAGTGGGTTCTTCTTTATTTTCTATCATGGGAGTGGATTTGGGTGTGGTGGTGGTGCCTTCGGAATCAAAGTACAAAAGATTCAACCACCTTAATAATTCCCTAATTTCAAAAGAACCGATGTTAAGTACTCTCTAACAAACAATCCTAAGCCGCGTAGCAGTAAAAAGATGGACTCTGAAGGTAACTGAATGGAGACCACAAACGAGCCACAGAAACGTAGGTAGACAACCATCGAGATGGACGGATGACATAACACAAATGGCGGAAGAGGCTGGATGAAAACACCGAGACCGCGACACCGAGACACGCGAGACCGAGAAGTGTGGTTAAATGGTGGAAAGCATCAAGCAGAGGATAGTGACAGGCTAAAGAAGTAGAAGAAGAACAAATAATCCTAATAGATGTACTAGAAGACAATCAAATGCTACATCTGACGACTAAGTAAGTGGTAATGTAGAAATTACTACTCGTCAAAGCAAAACAGAGCTTAACATCGTAGTCAAATAGCAGACAAAGATGTGATAGTGGTGCCCACGTAATTCTAAATCAATTAGCATTCATAATTATGTTATCCTTATAATGATTTTCATTCATTTTAATATTGTCACTAAACAGTGTTCGAGAAACGAGAATCTTTAATGGATGAGATGAGAACAAAAGTGGTCATAAATTGATAGTAACATTAACAAATCCAATTTATTCTAATGGATCGGAAGTCGATTGTCGTGATAATGTCGGAAACGAGCAAAAGTTAGGGATGTAATGGATATGAAATATCGGATCTGGATATGAATATAAGTATGTGATATGATACCAGTTTCGGATATAGCTACGGATATGTGATTCTTAAGAAACAGTATAACCTCTTTACTTTAAATATACAGTTTACTTGCAATTTGTGAAAATCTGTTATTAGAGCATCAAATGAGATTTCAACTCTTATCCTACCCTGATCCCAATCCTATCCGAAATTATTCAAAACTTTTATATTCGGTCTTGGAGGTTTCGAATGGATCGGATATCCGATATACACAGTTACGGAGCTCCATAACAGCTCTAGTCATAACGTTATATCATAGCGTGTCTGTTCGTCTCTACACCATAACACCTGCTTGTTACATTTCTTATTTAATATTGACACATCGTTAATTTCACTGTGATGAACGAAAATGAGAACACACAAAAAGTTCTACATTCGATACAAATGCAAACAAATTGTTTAAATATTTTTATACCGTAAGTCCAAGAAATATTATTAAAAGAAATAAAAATATCCATTTCAATTGGCCAAATAAAATGTTAAATGTAACGTAGTGTTCGAAATGAAATGACTCATACATTTTTTAAGGTAGCCTGAAATCAACAATCTCTTTATACTTGCACGATATGTTTCTACAATTGTTCTAAAATAACATCTAACATGACTGAGAGGTCACCATATCTGTACACGCAGACGGTTTCGAGTGCAATTCCCTACACCAATTTGACAAAAATAAATTCCTGTTCAGGGTCTAAGTGTTTGTGTATTAATTATGTATGTCCATAACACAGAACTTACACACAGAACTGAAAACAAAACGATTATGGTATTATATAACATTCTTCGTACACGCTAATCTCCAAAACGTTCAATCCATTTCAATAAACTGTTGTGTCTATGGTTGGTAGCAGGTTTAAAGATGGGATACTTTTATCCCCAATAAGTGTCGCTGTTGTCAAAGATTATTTTTACAGTATGTAGGTCAACATCTGCCCATGTTCACAATTGTTTAAAAAAAAACAATCATTTTTAAAAGTAATACGAACTTACGCAACCAAACTCGCATCGCGCCCGCTGTCTTATTCCAATCGCATTTAATTAAAATGCTTATCTTCCGATTGTAATCCGTTCTTCGTTGGCTAATGATTGAGAGATTAATGATATTTGGCACGATCGGTTGCGAAATGCGACCACCTGCCGATCAACAATACAAAGTGGGTAACCTACAACATTCGTTTTGTTTTACCGAATAGGTACCGGCTTGTCTATCAACGAGAATATAGCTGGGGATTTATATGGAAGCAGTGTTGTAGCAAGTTGTTGCAAGTAGTATGACAAAAATTAATATATCTTTATTTTTGTCGTACTACTTGGTGTATTAAGCCTCTTATTATATAACTAGCTGACCAGGAGAACGTTGTTTTGCCAATTGTATTTAGAAGTTTGCCCGTGAGTCAGTGATGTTTTTACAATAACGCCATCTAGCTCACCAAGGTAGAACTATGCGTGCGTACGTAATTCGACGTAAGAAAAGTTACCTCTGATTTTAAACTGTAAAAACTTTTGATAGAGTGGATCGATTTTGATTAAATAAAGCTTAAATGTTAAGCTGTTTAAAATTACTTACCGGCAAAACAACGGGATTGAATTCATGGAAATGCAGATACATTCATAGTACGAACTTTAACTTAACATTTAGGCTTTATTTCATCAAAATCGATCGACTATCAAAACAACACTGACTCACGGGCAAACTTATAAATACAAATGGCAGAACAACGTTCGCCTGGTCAGCTATTTATATATACAGGTATAGCCTTATTGGATATGATTTTTTTCCACAAGTTGTGGTGATTTGCACCTAGTGACCGACTGAAGCTTCAACTTCAGTTTCGGTCATCTCCGACAAAAGGGTTCGACAAAAGCCGAAGATTTCTAGCAAGAACCAAATAGGAAAGGAATTTTTACGAATGCACGAGATCGCTAATACGAAACAGGTTTTCTGAGGGTTGTTAACCCTTCGGCTTTGTCCGAAAGTTGTAGCAATAGCCGAAATCGACCTACGTTCGAACACTGCTTGCAGCAAAACATACCGTGGCAGCATGGTGGATTGTTTAAATACAAAACGCGATTGATCTCCAATAAGACAGCAAGTCTTATTCTCGCGTGCACCTACATATAGGTATGTACGAAAATATGCCAGTACCTATAGAACACTGAGACCCAGTTTAGCGCAGTTATAAATATTAAAGTCATTATACGGTTGTTTATATGTCAATGAAATATCGGTCATTGTATTCAAATGTGTCAGTATACACAGAGTTGTCCCCATTAAACTGTCTATCAATATCAACATGCGTATAATTACAACAATCACTTCGTAAGCGGAATAAAATAGTATTTATTATGTGATAGTAGCAGGTACATAGTTAAGTTCGAATCGCGTATAAATATGCAGCTTGTGTAGAGAGCAACGCCCAAGGAACGTTAAGCAACATCAGGTGCAGTCGGGAGTTGGATGGGTGACCACTAGTGGGTAAATTTCGAGAACGCTTCCGTGACTTTAACCTTTAAAGATATTCAAATTTATAGAAAACATACTTACACGAAGCGCTCCAATAAATCCTTTCAGGTAATGATTTTTTTTAATCATGGCAAAGTAATACTAGTATTATACTTTTCGCGACATCATTTCAGCATATTTAACTTATATTTTATAATTTTCTACACCTATTGCAAAATTCGTTCTAAGCCAATCGGCGTGTGAAAGTATTGGAATACTACTAAAAACACATTCCTACAGATGTCCTTATCGGGATGTTACCTTTACGTAATTATTTTATAGATTACTGCTACAATCGGTGTATTAAACACTGCTTCCTAACATTTGTCTTCAATTGTGGCATAGCTCACTCGCTTCTAGTTGTTATTATGTATACTTAATTACAAACGTATTTAGGAGTAAAAACTGCGGAATTTTAGTATTCCTGTGACAATAATTTGCTTTATCAGACAGTCAACTATATTAGTTAAAGGTACTAGTCAGATACCAATTAAATATTCTCTCCTCCAACAATAACGTTCACGTACAACCGCGCAACGTTAACCAAGCGGCCCGGTTCCCACACAAGATTACGTGTTTATTTTTGCTTTGACAAAATTCACTTTGAACAAATTCAACGAAACACGTTTCGTATTAACGACACGGTTAGACTTGACCCCTCCGCATACGGGTCATAATCAAGCTATTACTTTTATAAGACTGAAATGGTAAACTGGAGGATTTTTAGACTATATCGAAGTACCAAACGAGGATACAGTCTACCTGAGAACTATTTTGGCACGCCTAGGAATAGTATGTCTCCCTTATCACACCCTTCAGAACTGAACACAGCTGTTTTCAGGAAGAAATAGGTGCAGCCTTGGTGCCTCCGCAGTCAAATTGTAAAGGGCCTAGCACATTCAAAAAACCGCTACTACTACCAACTATAGGGCTCACTGTCGCCCATGTAAATTTAACACCAACTTTATATATGTAGAGCAGGGGTTCTGTGCCTGTTACTGTGAAGTTTATGAGGAAAAGTACGAATTGCTTCACGTTAGTAATTACTGTAGGTACCGTATCTAGGCATGGGTTTTGTCTGAGAATGAGGTGGATAAAACTATAGTCACTCTTGCTGGCTGAATAAGATTTTGTATAACATTCCTTTGATAACTTTGTGAAAAAAATTCAGGCATGTAGATTTTGTTAAATTTATTCTTCATCATTAAAGCAAATCATAATTCATTTCTAATAGGTACATAAATAACCTAGAAAAATGCGGGTTTTTTATTAGTAACCTTTAACGTGACAAATTGGAGAAATGACCGCGGCGGTGATGTCACCTTAGTTGAAGAAAATAAAGTGTAGGCTTCCTGAGAATCGAATCCCAGACTACCGGTAAGGGTGCTGTAAACACTTATGAGTTGTGTTAGGCTATCATTCTCGTTTCTCGATCGTTTCTTTAAAAAAAACTTATATCACCGTTTAAATACAATCTGCAATGTGTAACATAATATAAATATTTAACATAGACTAAAACGTTACAATTCGATATAATTTACTATTATGAAATACATACCAGTAGTTAAACCGGGACAAGTACAGTTCGACTACATTTAAATTCAATAGAACGTTTGTCGAGCAGTGTTGCTACACCTGCCGTTATGTCGGTACCAGTACCTTTAGTACCTACCTTTCTATAAACATGTAGGTACCTAAACCCTTTTCTTGTACACTATTAATTCACAGCGTTCAAGTCTAATATTATTTTGTCACTAGAACGGACGACGCACATAATTCAAAGTTCATACATTTGAATTATGGCATACTCATTGTTTATTAAAATAAAATATTGACTGAAATTCAAAAGTATGTCTGTGATTTATATTATTTTAAATGGCATTCTTTAATTTAACTTTCTAGTGTTAAATATTTAGGTGGGGACCATATATTAAATCAGTGTAAAAATATTTCTTAACTTGTTTAAAAATAGTTTTAGATTTATAATTTTAATAGAATTTAAAAATTAAGACTAGCTCATACATGCACACTCGGAGATAGAAAGCATTTTTTTCGTTCCTAGCATTTTTGCATTTTTTTATGTTATGCACCCCACCTGATGATAAGTGGCCATTGCCGCCCATGGAAATTTGGAATCAACTTCAGATAAGACTACATTTGCTTGTGGGGTCAGACACAAATGCGTTGCTACCCCACTTACGTACTACTACCACTTACTTACTAGTTGGAACACCTCAGATAAGTATGCCGCCCTTACCACAAACTTCAGACCAGAACACAGCAGCGCTTAAAACTGCTGTTATAAGGCAGAAATAGATGTGGCGGTGGTGCCACCGGAGTCGAACCATAAAGGTCTCTACCACCTTTAGTGTATTGACATTAAAAACCGCAATGACATCAATATTAATTAATGTTTGAATCATAACAACGTCTCGTATAACGTAACATTTGTGCACAAAACTAATTAGGTTAGTTTTACGGGTTTGTTGCAACCTTACACCGATTTCGTAACAGCGAAGGGCGTCCACAAAAAAAATTACATCAATTATGTGCACCTGGGTTGTCTTAGCAACGCCCGTTGCTCGGATCAGGTATCGCCTTATTTAGTACGCTAATACAATTACAACTGAATTGTAGTATACCAACTAACTTACCTACAATACATATAAGTACACGAATAAATTTAAGATTTTATGATTTTATCTAGCCATAGTCATATTGTAGTTTTGAATTACACACACACGCATACACACACGCACGCACACATGCACGCAGGCAGTCATTAACATTAAGTTATAATTTAAATGAGCAACACGGAACATATTATATCAATGACGATATGTCTACCATTGAATGTAGAGTTGGTCTACACACGAAAATAAACTAATATTTAAGTAAATATTACAGAAGACTTGATAATGTACGAATCAGTAGAAATGGTTTTCCCTTGACTCTTAAGGCTACGTCGTAACATTATTCAAAAAATAATGGATTAAAACCCGCTAATGTGTAGACT
This sequence comes from Telegonus apastus, assembly GCA_018250635.1. Taxonomy (NCBI): domain Eukaryota; kingdom Metazoa; phylum Arthropoda; class Insecta; order Lepidoptera; family Hesperiidae; genus Telegonus; species Telegonus apastus. The sequence goes on along the minus strand of DWNY01000118.1, from coordinate 12,783 downwards.
GATGTAAGCAATCATCTACAAACTTAATAATAGCAATTTTCACTAAAGATACATAGTGATTAGAATCCCATCAGTTATAGAACTTACACATGCAGAGACGGAACACACAGCTCCACAGCTTGCGTTCTCCTTCATAAGTGGATAAAGCAAGATTCAGATATATCCCGTGATGATAGTCAACCAGATGGCATGTGGCCACTGCTGCCCATAGACATGTGTGACCAACCTCAGATACGTTTAGGATCCTACCCGAGGTTGAGCACGGATGCGTTGCAACCCAACCTTGTGGTCTAAGTTGGAACTCCTGGGATAAGTATATGTCCCTTACCAGCACTTAAAAGTATTGTTAAGTAGGTATAAGGCAGTAACAGGCGTGAAGATGTTGCCACCGGATTCTAATAACAAAGAGTTCTATCAGCTAAAATATACGATAGATTGCAAACGTAATAACATAAGACTTCTCAGGAACATCCAAACAGGTGAATCCTGGCACCGTATCAAAATGGGGTACTTTTAGTGGTTCGATCTACATGGTCTAGATAATAATACTATTAACTTAGTGAAACAAAAAAGCAATAAAAAAACCTATTTATCAATTCCTCATAATAAAAAACCCAGAAAAGCAATATAAATTCATCATTTAAATATCTACACCGTGGCCGTGACCATGGCCTTATGCGGGTCCTAAATAAACAAAATGATTAAAATCATCAACAATATGAATAAAACGAATAATAAATCCACTAACTTCCGCGATAACTACAACCGGAGCCAATAATAGAGGTATTGACAAGTCACGAAGTTAAAAATTAACTACCCGATAGGTACATAATTATCATGTAACCAAACGTACACTGCATTAATTCACGGGGACATTAAATCATTTTTTAATGTAATACCTATTGAAAACACATTCACATATTCAGTTCATGTGACATGTAATTTTCTCCATAGAAGCATACAATTTTCTATTTCTGTTTCTAGTATTTAAACATCTTCTAAGTAGATGTGGTCTGCATGCTTTAAATATGCTATATTACAAACTTGATATTACATCAATACCTTAGAAACCGAAATAATAAAAACAATACATAAAAAGCGGTATTAGCGCAAAAGCGGGTCTCTTTCATGCCTATGTTATAGTAGAGGGTAGAGTATTGGGAGTGTAAATAGTACCGAATAGGAGTCTTTAGACAAATATGAAAATCTTTTACAATTAAACTTAAACATAAGAATAGCAAGCTTAAAACTTAAAACGCAATTAATATAACAAATAAAGTAAAGGCAATAAGTCCAAAAAATTAAATAACAACGCAGAAGCAAGCTAGAGTGTCATAAAGCGCTCTTAAACCTTGACTCGAGAGTCTTAAAACAACACGAATGTGACTTAAACTCGAGTACCTTAAAAACTATTAATAGTCATCGACCGTATTGACTACATGAGCACTGCCGTGTAAACATTACACAGAAAAACCCACTCGATTCCCCTTTATGACGGAGGAGGTGGAATGATTAAGTCGTACGTTTGCGTAGCCGGCGGCAGCGTAGGCGCGGCACGTGTCCAGCATGCATACGACTTTATATCTATAAATAATACACACTACCTGTGTACACACTTATTCAGCTATATTTGTAAATGTCACATTACTCATTTAAAAATAATGTAACTAGTTTTAAACCTGTTTTCGAACAAGTGTTAATTAACTTAGTTGTAAGTTTGTTCTATTGGTTCAAACTTGGTAGATAACACGTAAATAGCATACAATCCACGGCTCCAATAAACACTCCTGAGTAAGAGTAACGATGGTATTTGATGTCGGTCATATGCTTCGCTAAACCTGAAAACTATTCTTGAATTGGGACTATCCATGTACATATGTCCGAACACATAATATCGGGAAAATAGACAAATATACACATTTTAATATAAAGCAATGCTAACAAATAAACATACGACAATAAATGCCAAAGAAGTCACGAGCGGAGCGTAGCTTAATAAAACGTATGAATGACGTAGGTCAGAGGGAACGTTCACCTCATGCCGCATCCGAGGGTAATGTATTACACGTCAGACGATTTGGGAGGTCGCGCGATAAGGAGCCGCGAGAAGTATTTGGGCTTGAAGGTATCTCGGTCAAAATGTCAGATAACGGCGACGCGGTATCGTATTTCAGAGGCCATTTCGCAAATTTACCAAGGAACCGAAGCGCCATCGATACACTAAGTCCTTGTTTTTATCGACGTAGCGGACGCGGTAGCGGGCGTGCTCACGAAATATCTGATCAAATGCCATTGTAAGCGTTCACGAACAACACGCTCGTGCGATGTAAGTGGCGGGCAAGCTCGCGGCAATATTAACCCAATATTGTTTTTTACAACGAAAAACCATGCGAAGCGACGGTAGGTTATTATTAGTATTGACGTTCAAAAAATATTCTGCCAAGAATCTACTTAAAAAAAATATTTTTGATTTTTTAAATTTTTACAACAGTTTTCTTGCGTTCATCTTGAAATTAACGGCCTCGCAAACGCCTGGCGGTCAACGTGCAAGCGAATCGCGAGGTCCGCCGCGCTCGCAGCCGCACCCGCGCCCGCGTCTTTTATGTGAACAAGCACTAACGGGAATAAGAGATGATAGCTATGACGACGACCTAATCTTAATTTTCGCCCACCCACGCGGTCAGACGTAACGTGAAGTTATGACACGTGACGACACACGATGATTGAACGTCCACCGATTCGTCGGTAGGCGCCGACGTGCCCACAAACCACGATGACATCATAAGGCACATGAGCCTAAGGATTCCAATAAAGACGTCACGGCATAACTGAACGGTGACAAATAACCGACCGGACGACATTTCATACATATCACCGACTACCAGACACCTGACTCATTGGAAGCACCACAATTGGTATTAATTTTGAACGCGCGTCTCGGTAGGTTAACTCTGACTAATTGGAATGTTGAACCTTTTCTAGATACATTCGTGTTTACCGTCATCGTACGGGACAACACCCGGACGTCAATAACAAAGGGCGAAGTTTAATCGGTATTTTATTTATACCCGGATACGTTATAAAACTCAAGGTTGGACGACGAGTTAAGGTAAATAAAGCCGCCGAAGTTATTATAAGGATCTCTTACGCGCTATTAATGCAATTTTTATTTTATATATCCAAATAAATAAATATATGACACTGTCAAGATTCATAACCCCGCATAGTATTCTCGTGTCGTGGATCCTATAAATACGTAGTCAGCTTAAGATATATATCGCCACATAACTTACAGGCTCAAGATTTTCATACAATATCCGCAAGTGTGCAAAGTCTAGAAAAGAAAAGAAAATAATAATCCGTGTTCCAATCCGGTGGTAATACAAGAAAAAATATGTAACTGACGATTTGCCTCCGTAAACCTGCTACGAAAATATTTTAACATCATTTCGTTCATACCAATCTTCTTTTAGTCATCTTGGATACTACAATGATACAAGAATTTACTAAAAGGATATTACAATGACTTTTAGACTTTAAATAGACCCGGATCTAGGGGGTGGAGGTTACAAACGCACTTGGCCCCGGGCGCCAGGGGGGCGCTAAACTCGAAGTGTTGACCTTTTTTCAGCCGTCTCAGAGACACTAAGTTGGATTGTCATTTTATACTTCGCTGACTGAAGAAATGTTGATGAATGATGAAATTTTGGCCACAGGTCAAAAAATTGCACACACGGGAGTCCACAGAAAATAGAAAAAAGAACGCTAAACTAATCGATTCATTGAATCTACAATTAGTGCAGATGCCTTTTAAGGGATGTCTTAGTCACCACCATCAACTTCTTGTAAACGATGATCGAATAAGACTGGCGTTACAAATTACAATGACCATAAAAGACAGACACGAGTAGCATTATGCAAAGACACAAATAACAATTACGAATTTTCCAAAGTGACACTTACTTATTGTTTATCTTTGCTGACGTAAACGTTGTATTGAAATATTCAATAAGCGTAGGCTAAAGTTGGCAGACATCATTACTTTTTTATAAAGTACTAGTTATTCGCCGCGGTGTCACCCGCGTTTAAAATGTAACACGAAATATAAAAATGTGAAGACAAGTGATAGCCGCCTCTGCGGCACCAACAGGCATTAAGGCTAGCGAGTAAGTTTCTGGGTTTAACGGTGAAACCTAATACTTAATAAGTAGTAGCCTAATTTACGCTTTAGACCTTCAGCTATGTTCTTTATTACTTCTGCCAAACAAACAGACAGACAGACAAAAAAATATATAATTGTATTTTTGTTACAGGTACCGTATATACTTTCATATTCATTTAGGTGAAAATGTATTATTTTTACATTACAAACAGTCAATTTAGTTTTATACATTTAAACGGACATACATACATTCCACCAGATGGTAAGGAGTCACTGCCATGTCGATCAATCGATCTCATTACCTTTAGCTCAACTCTTTATCCCAGTTTTATTTTCTCCAACTTACCTAGATAATTTTTTCTCATCTTGTACCTATTCTAAATCAAATATAACTTGCATCTTTTGTCTTTTACCATTTCGTTCATTGCTATCTTTTATCTTTGTTTATTTCTTTTCTGTCATTATATTCGGTACTCTCTTTAGTCCTAAACTTACTTATTGCACTACGCCCATTTTTATATTCATTCTATCGCTGCACCGTAAGGTTTTCTGGAAGAAATCACTGCTTAGCGATAAGGCCGCCTTTTGTATTATTCTTTAAACTATATTTTTCTTTTTATGTTATGTTCCTTTCTGAGGTTATTTTTTTGTAGTAATAGTAATTTATTGCTAAAAATAATACAGTTTAGATGGCAGTACACAAATACATTTATTACCATTAATATTAAGCCATGTTACACTTATAACAGTCAATGTATTTCTTGTGAACCTGATTAGAAATACAACATAAAAGACCAACTGTTGAATGCTGCGTCCGTTTCTTTTCAAATGTCATAAGATAACAATTTTATCGCGAAATCGACGGAAATTATCTCGTACGACAAGATTTCTTCGAGGAAACGTTAATTCCAATTAAGAATGTGTGAATTATATATTAATTATAACATCAATGGAACATTAGACACGAAAGGTCCATCTACGGACAAATACGCCCCATCTGTGGGAACGAATAAATCTAGACATGACAATACCTAGTGTGCTTTGTTCGAAATATGTAATGGTTTTTCCGATGTAATACATCAAAACACTCATTTGCATCGCGCTGTGTAATTGGCATTATCCACGGAGGTTTGTGGAAGTTGCTAGACAATAACCTTTTTTTATCTTTCGTTTCGGAAAATATTCAATGACTACATTCACAGAAACCATGGTTATGAAAAAGATCGAAAAATATCTTCTTAGATCATAATTATGCACAAGACTTCTAATTATGACCCGATTGATTAATTTTTTGACAACTAATTCGATTCTGAATCGTTTTTTCGACAACTAAGTCGATTTTTGAATAAAATACAATCTTTAATATCAAAATTACAAAATTCTAGAAGATTGCGGTCATGGATATTCAAAGTACATATTAAATAAATCTAGGCATTTAAAAATATCTAACAAGAAAAAACCGTAAAGCAAGATTTGTTAGAAAGCAACCAGAACATTTGAGTATGCATATTCATAGCTTGTACCGTGTATCTTGTTTATAATAACTGTACAGTTATAAACGAATGAATAATTAAACATAAATGTACAGCTATATAACAAAATCAGTAATCGTAACCTCAAAATACTAACATCTAAAATTTGTCCTTGCTATCTTAACGAATGCTATCTTGTTTTACTTGTAATTTTTTTTAAGAAGCTAACATAGTAATTGTGTATTATTAATAATTTATGGCACTAACTTCCCTCTTGACACATCCTCGCAACGCCGGGAAAAAAAGGTTCTTTAAAACGGTTTATCTGTGAAAACTGCCGAAGCATTGACGATTTCTGGCATAAATGTATTCTAAGGATACGTTGAAAGTATCGTATATCAAATCATATACGATAAACGAGCAATTATTGTATATTATCATGTATTAGACTAGTTATTATTGTATATATACAATAATAACTAGTCTAATACATGGTACTACAGTACCTACTAATAAAATTGGTCTAGGTAAATGTTATCTCATGATAGTTCATATGAAGAAGTGTATGCATATTTTATGTGATACTTCTTATATTGAGTGAAATAGCGCTGGTATACAATCGATGTACCTAATATATTAAAAATCAGACTACTGCTTTACATTAGCATCTGATAATATCATCCGAATGAACTTTGAAATACTTTCCATCAGATTGCCCTATTTTATCTCAATTATATAAAAAAAAACGACAATGAAGGCAAGAATTAACACTCCGTGTTAAGTAATGTTCCCTTAATACTAGTTTCGATACAACTTTAAACTTACAGAACTGTAAATTTATTCTATAAATGTCTGCCAGTGTCCAATAGGAATGTTTGATTAACGTTAATCATTACACGCCATATCGCGTACACATGTCTCACAATGTTTCTCTAATAGCAATTAATTAGTCGGTCGAATGTGTGCAAACCTTGGCACGACCGGTGTGACCGACCCACCCAATATGTAATGCGGTTCTATGATAAATTTTGATGTATTATGCAACGGTACAATGACTCATAGCTGTTGAATATTGGGCTTCAAAGATTTGATCTAAAATATTTGGTTGATATATGGACACCTGTAATCGACTGAAATGAGATTAAGAGTATTACCTGAAGTTGGCCACAAATGCGTGGCTACACTTGAAGACTATTTTTTTATGTTATTGAAGTAGCAAACGAGCATGCAGCCCACCTGATGATAAGTGGCCATTGTCGCCATGGACATCTGTAATCAACCCCAGAGAAGATCACACTTCTACCTGAGGTCGGCCACAGATGCTTTGTTACGCCTGATGACTAAGTTGGTACGCCTTGTATAAGTCGCTGTACCACACCTTTCAAACCAGAACACAGCAGCGCTTAACACTGCTGTTGTAAGGCAGAAATTGGTATGGCGGTGGTGGTGCCGGAGTCGAACCACTAAGTGTTCTACCACATTTAATATGAACTAATGTGGAACTCCTCGGATTAGTTCTAATATCTCCCTTACCGCATCCTGAAGGGTCCTAAAGGTTTAAAAACCGGAACACAGCAGCACTAAACACGGCTTTCATTAGGCAGAAATGTGTGGTGGTGGATGGCGTCTCCGACGTTGAGCCACATAAGGTTCTACCACCTTCAAAGGCCAGGTGGCGTTTGCAAAAACGCCACCATTTTACTCTTAACTACAATTTTCTAGTTTGAGAGGTGTATCAAGGCAGAGACACGTGAAGTATAGCACCGTTCCGACATATCAAAGCAACAATAACTGACCGTGCAATCAGAATTGGGACAACAATAACCTATTTTTATTCGAGATAAATAAATAAGAGTAAATACCTATATAATCTATAGAATAGTATAGATAGATACTTAAAGTATTCACGAATATATTTAACAAACATGTTACCCCGTATATCAAGATCATGTCATGTGTCAGTTATAGGAAATGGGTTCAGTTACAACAGCTGTCAAATAACTTCCGCACGACAGGAAGTTAATATTATTAAGGCGGTACCTTTGTATGGCACACACCCACATATAGTACATGTATTGATATACAATATGAATGTAAGTAAATGTAATTGAAAGGAAATGTAGATCGTATCTTGTGTTTGTCGTAAGGTCAATGTTATGTTATTGTTCAAGTAACAAAGCTCATTGTCATTACAAATAGATCTTACTAACAAGCTTCCGGTGAAATAAACTTTCAAACCGAGGCGCTCCAACATAGTCCTCAGGGGTAGTAACGCATTTGTGGCCTTTCGGTAGGGCTAGTTTTATCTGGCGTTGATTACAGGGCGGCCGTTACCATCAGTTGGACTGCATGCTCGTTTGCTACTTCCATAATAAAAAAACACCTATACACCCACAGTCAATCTTATATTCTATACCAACCATTATTTATTTTACTCTGTAAATTTTAAGTAGCAAGACGTCTAGGGTCCACTGCCACCTACCTGTAATCCACATATTTGTAATCAACTTTAAACATCATAGAAGTACCATTCGAAGTCAATCACAGATGACAGATGTTCAGTTACCCCTAAGGTCTAAGCTTTAGTGCCTTGTGTTATAACTTAGACTGTTACAGTTAGCATCTTCCCTCAACACTCATCCAATCCGAACACAGCACTTATCGCAAGTGTTATAATGCAGCATAAATACGTGGCGTATCGAACCTAACACTTCTTTTTAAAATAAATTACCTACTACTAATACATACGCCCTTTGAACTACTGTTCCAGTACAAATAATAACTTTTAATTACATTTATCGGCCTTCATATAACCATAAACTGACACTCAATAGTATTTTTAATTAGTCCAAGTAATAGTGTATGCTATAATTGTTCAATAGATAAATTATTCACAATTAATGGAGTACATATTAATAAAACATATAACGCTCTTGTTAATGTGTTGCCCGTGTGAGGAATAATATAAATATAGATTGCGGAAAAAGGTATAATAAAAATTTTATTAGTACAAAAGCAATGCTACCTACATATATTGATTTTTTTTAATCAATTTATCCATTCCTTCCGCACATAAAAGATCTGGGAATTTCGTTTATCATATTATTTGCCTTATTTGTTTAAAACATAATTATTGAAGTGTCTCTTTGTAATATCAAAATAACAACTTCATTAAATGCATATGAAAATATACACGGTATACTCGTAGTGTAACAAAAATACAATTTTTTTTTTTGTCTGTCTGTCTGTCTGTTTGGCGAAGTAATTTTCTAAACGGCAGGACCGATTTTGACAGGACTTTCACTGGAAGATATCTGAAGGTTTAAGGCGTAACTTAGGCTACTTTCATTTTTAAAAAGCACTAGCGCGTGCTCCACGCGCATGCGTGCGGCCGTCGTGGACGGTAATGTCAGTTGCTATTAGGCAGATATTAATGTATGCCTTTTTACTTCTTTAACGCGGATGAAACCGCAGGGATCAGCTTGTTTAATGAATATAAACGTGTTATAATACATTGAATAGTGAATAATGAAGAATCACAGAAGCGAAGACCTGTACAAGAAAGAACAATATGAAGAGGACAGAAACAGAATTGGGGCTATAACTGGCCATCATAATGACAATTAGTAAAGTAAAGTGAGGGTCGATAAAACTACAATATATATTTTAAATGGAATTCCCACGAGGCATTAAAACATGCCTAACTTTTTGGTTCGATTCTCTTTATTAAAGTGCATAAAATATTTGTGTGCAATTTTATTATATTACATTTCGTAAATCATAAGAAAATGTAATATCATTTTTTCAAAATCATAGTAGCAGACAAGCACGCCGTCCATCTGATAATATCCCCCATATTATACCCACCCACATATTACCCAGAGGGGTAACAGGAGTTACCTGTAGTCAGTTACAGATGCGCTGCCACTTAGCCGGCATCCACACGAATACAACGAAAGACATGATCCTAGAAGTAGGTGTGACGGTAATACCTCCCGGGCGAAACGTAATGGTTTTAAGAACTTAAGCTAAAAGTATTATCTGTTGGTCAAAAAAAATATAGAACTGGATACATATTTACACATAATGGCACATATAAAGTTTAATAAGACGCAGTCAATAATCACAAAGACTTTAATTCAATTTCGTTTAAAGATACCTACCAATTACAGATGCACCATAGTATTCATATGACGTAACACAGATAATGTGGCAAATGGCACAAGGCTAGATGGTGTCTCTAGATGATAAATTATAATAGTGTCGATACATAACACATCCGTTATGGAGGAACCTAAGCGATTTTAATCGAACAGGATGTGCGGCAAATTGCATCTAGTTGCAATAACTCATACAAACGATACTTCCTTGTATTATAATGGATGCAGTACGAAGAATTGGAGGTAATCGATGCTGTAATTGTCCAATAGAGAAACGGTTCATCATATCAATTGGTTATTGTATTTATACACTTATCATGTAATACCCGATCTGGATAGACAGTAATCAAATTCAAGTAATATTTTTCATATATTAAATGTGCAAAAATAATTGCAAGCGAAACCTTTATACATTGGAATGCTTGTAATCCCGCGGCGGAGCTAACGGTCATATAGATTAGTTAAAGATGTTATTGATGTCCAAAAACACCCGAAATACGCAGAAAAAGCAACGCGATACCTCTCGTATTCCCGACATACATACATAGAAGAACCCATGACCAAACGTGAAAGATCGAAGTGTTCCGAAGGCTCTTTCAATACTTGTCATTATGGCTTACTCTCCTCACACATGGCCCATAGGCGTAAGGAACACACGTAGCCCGTGTTTTAAGGTTTCAGTGTTTAAGGTTTTAATTTATCAATAAAGAGTAGGCAAAAAAATACGTTTATTTAGTATGCATTGTAATTTCTAGAAGCAAAGATATTTTACCATCAGGCTTGTAGCGACACCGAATAATACATATATTTGCGACTTAACCATTTTTCCTTCACCCTTAGTGTTGCACCCGTCACGGCAACAAACAACACACATCGTACCCACTCACCAACCGCGTACATTATTCAAATCACAACGCCACAAAAGGTTAATATTCAATCTGTGCCAATCTGTTGGCAAGTGAAACTGCTTCGTGCGTAAACGCCACATCCGGTTCCACTGTTATTAATCTGCCGACGCGGGCGCAATTGTTGGTGCCTCGTATCCTTTATGTAGAGTTAGAGTTCAGATATGCTAATCCGTGGAATTATCTAGTCAGCACGATCTTTTGCCATCTATCCGTATAACGATCAAATATGTAGGAAGTGATATGTATAATATCTTTATATGTAAAATTTATATGTAAAATTCTAGAGTGCGCTTTTATACAATTTGTCTCCATTGATTGGAATCACCGAGATGCCTCTTAGCTGTAGTTGTCCCCTGTAGATAAGGGCCCCTTTCATTCCAAGCCAGTGTTTTTATAGATTTTTCTTTTTTGATTTCTTACTGCCTCCCAACAACTCTTTCGCTACATTTTAATTAAATTCCATTAAGTTTAAATAAAATTAAAGAAAATTATTTTTCGAAGATGATATAGTTATACACTAGTACTAATGTAAAAAAAAAGAAAATAGTCTGAGAATATTTTGCACCTCATTGATATTATATCCAAGATTTTATTTATACAGAATGGATGACACCTAGAAGTCAGCTACAATCTATAGTTTTTTATTTTCATAATTGAAACAACATCTCTATTAATTTGTAAGATAAGCTATTTGATATTAAGAGCGGATGGAAAATAGAAACTATTACAATTTAAAATAGCCTATTTAAACAAGCTATGAATAAATCCATTAGAAATTGAGTTAACTGGTCTGGTTTCGCAATTAAACCACCTTCCCGGCGCCAAATGAAGCGATAAGTAAATACGGGTTCATTACTAAGTTGCTTATTTGCATGCAACAACTGTATATACCTAAGACGTTTCTATAATTATTAATCTTTATTACCCAAATGCCCTAATATGAGAATAAAATTATTAAGTGTTGTAGGCTGAGATAACTACTATAATATGTTTGTCACCCAGCGCAGCATCTTTAATTATTCAATTCCTATTGTAATAATATTTTATGTCTGGTTAAATAAATAACATAACGACATTCTACATTACTTTGACAAAAATATTTACGCACACTATGCTGAAAAAATCAAGAATTATTCACTCAATTCAAATTCTAAATATTCACAGTATTTTCTGTATCATTTACATTTTATTTCATCTCAGCTCATGTAAATTTAGGATTACCATCACACGCGCGGTTTCAAAGCTCACCCTGTTAAGTCGCAGCATGCGTAAACAGCCTTAGCGCAGACATTCATTGCCGCATGTTTCCATCGCAACATGTGACACGCCCCAGTCCACCGTTTGTACGGAACCCGGTCACGAACCCGTCCTCCGTGACAAACGTAACCCCTCTTGTTTCACTATCACTTTTAATGTAAATGCAAAATAACATTGCCGGTCGAGGTCTCCTCCGTGCATCCGTCAATGAAGGTTCGGATCTATCAGAGTTTATTTAGAATATAACTATCCGAAGTAACAATATTGTCGGTCAGACGTTAAAGTTAATAGTCGCAGTCGTGAAGCCCATCCAAAGTAAATTCGATTAATAATGCTCCAAACTTCGCACGATACTACGGATTTCGTAAATATAACACTCTGCATTGCTTTTCTTATTGTTTTCTAATAGTATCTTATATTTAGTGCCTATTCTTAAAGATCATAGGACGTTCATCAAATTTATTAACATACAAGGTTTATAGTTCCAAAATAAATATTTTTCTTAAATAGCAGTAATAGTATATTATGCTGCTGCATTTGAAGTAGATATTTATTCTGTAATTGCGCTGCTATTTATTCATTCAGTCTGAAAGCTAGCAAGATACCTTTTACGATATTATGCCAATAAAAACCTTAATTTGGTAAAATCTACTCGTTAAACACCGTTACATAAATGACACACTACTTGAACGTGTGCTGCGATTTCACAACTGACAGTCTCAAATGCAAACTTTATATGCATATATCTAGGCTATGTGAACTTGGCACCCGACTTTGGAAATTTGAATTTTTTTTTTATGATTCTTATAGATAATCGTTTGTAG
>DWNY01000117.1:0-20786 GCA_018250635.1 Telegonus apastus | reverse complement strand
AACCATTTTTGAATACTGCCTGCAGAGAGGACTATGATTTTTTACATAAGTGGAAGTTTATGCAGAGAAGATTATTGTTTGATAATATTTATGTCTAATACGTGTTACAAAATAAAAGACATAAATTGTCAACTCTGTCAGATGTCTATGTCAAAAGTTGAGTTATTTCTTTTAAATGCAGCTTAACAAGTTAAACCTCATTTTCCCTATAATTAATGTTTTTCTTACGCACAGATAAAAATTTTTGGATGTCGAATTTCGGACATTGTGACCGGTCTACTAGTACACATCATTTTGCTAAAATAATATTAAGATCCAAGATAAAAAAAATGTTAACGACATTTAACCTTTTTAACACGCTTTTATTAGTTTGGTATGTATCACTGTAACGGACTTTGAACTTGGTTTCGACCGACTTTGAAACGGATTAATTTAAGACATTTCATATTTATCAAGGGCCGATAAACAATAGTAAAAAAAATAAAAACACGTTTTTGTGAAAAAATGTATTTAAAAGCAAGTAAGTAGCAATCGAACATCCAATGTCTGTTAATAAGTGGACATTGCCGCCCATGGACATTTGTTATCAACCTCTTATAAAGAATCCTACGTGAGGTTGGCCACAAATACGTTGCCACCTGTGAGGACTAAGATGTCTAAGATGGAACGCCTCGGATAAGTTTGTCTCACCTACCACCCCTTACATACATTTAGATGATTCATTTTTACGCTGTATCAATCTTATCAATCTCGTTAATTAATTAAAATACACGAGCGAGGTGGAACTTTGAAAGACAAGAAGTTAACAGAATTTAAGAATTTGCCCATCACCATATCATGTTATAAATCTAAATAACTTTAGGATTGGACAAACTGTGATTCAACTACAGAGGTATAATCGCCACTTGTAAGCCTTGTAAGCACTACGTTTTTACTCATTATGAGTTAGAACAGTTACCAATAGCTTATAGGAAACCAGTAAATGATAATGAAGCTGCAGTAATCACTACGTTTTCACATAATCATACGTTTTCATTGATTACATTCAACAAAATCATTACTCTAAGCCCATAGACTCGTAGTGCTTCAAACCATAATACCCACTTTTTAAATAAGTTTTCATTTATGTATGTATGTTTTTGTCGGTCCATATACCTATATGTATGTCTCTTTGATGTGTTAGGACTTTCATTTTCTCGTGATAAATAATGTTTTGCGTATTTTTTTTCCCAAAATCTGAACTAAACTAAGGATTTCTCTATACATATATGTCTCTGAAAAATGTTATACAATGTCAGGGCCTTCATTTACACGTTATGATTAAGGACTACTTTTTGTGAAAATATTGATTAAATTAACTAAACCTGTCTATGGAAAACTTTGCTTACCTACGTTAAATATCCTTACATTTAAGAAATGATAACAAACTAGCCATCGAGATCGATCATCTATTCAAATAAATAAAATTAGAAGTGTCAGTTTGTAATGTAAAAATAACAACAACAACCTTTTACTACATGCATATGAAAGTATACACGGTACCTATAACAAAAATACAATTATTTAAAAAAAAATGTCTATCTGTTTGGCTGAGGCAATCTTCTGCTTCGACTGGGCCGATTTTGACGGGGCTTTCACTGGAAGATAGCTGAAGGACTAAGGCGTAAGTAAGGCTACTTTAACTTTTGAAAAAAGTATTAGCGCGCGATTCACGCACATGCGCCGCCATCGCGGGCGCCAGTATCAGTTGCAATTAGGCACAAATTAATGTATGCTTTTTTACTTATTGATCAGCTAGTTTTAATATAAAAAGCGACTGCGTCGCGCCGAATGATCTATAGGTCTAAAGAGCACTATGGTAGATGCTATCGTCACTTCCGGGCGGCACCGCTGCGAGCCGGAAGCCGGCACGTGCGGTCGTCACGCAACAATCACCGCAATCCCTAGCGTACTTAGTATACAATCTGATTTTGTATGCAAAACTCTTTTATTGTTCTATTTTTTTATTATTTTTAACTTCCTTTTTATTTGTCCTAAACACGAAAGGAAATATTCAAAAATAATGTTTTTGCTTGAAAACTATGTATACGTTAACAAGCTGTAGAAAACCTTTGTATAGATATAGATTGTCTGATATTTTCGGATCGTTTCAAGATTTTCGATATCAATATTTTAGATAGAAAGATATAATTTTTATGAAATTGCATTTTTATGTACGACACCTAATTCTATTTTCTCTGATTTGATTAAGAACACTATATCCTGCATCCTGTATAAATATCCATCTGATATCATCATAAGATAAAACGTTACTCCTAGTTAAAATTAATTGCAATGAAATGTTTTTTTACAATGCAGTGCCTACGCAGATAGAATCAAGTGAGTCACAAACGTAATTAACCTCGTTATACAATATTTTACCTAATAATTATGAAAATCAAGATGAAGATAACATTGTACTGCAAGCAATAATTATGTTTACTATTGCTGACATTTCTAGTGTTACATAATATGTAATGTTATGGCGTTATAAGTGTAAAAAATATACTGAGTATATCAGTACTCGCTGTCAGTGGTAAAGTACTTATGTACTTCAATACTGACAGCAGCGCGAGACTGTTAATGTCGAAATGTCTGTCTGTCTGTTAATATCACACTCGCGTCGACCTCGTCTGCGATGTATGTATGCTATGTTTTTATGCGACTGCGAAAACTGGAAAGACACACTTTAAATTATATTATGGATATGAAATTTCGGATCTGGATATCGATACGTGAAAAAATTATACCGGTTTCGGATACGGTTACGGATATGATATTAGTTTGGATTATCCGATACTATCATATAGTTTCGGTTACGGATAAATGATTTTTAAGGAATAGTGTAAATGAAAATATGTACAACGAAGTCATTATTATTTTTTAAGAAACCTGTACAGTTATTGTGTCCGCATTGCAAGGCGAAAACCATTAATTTAGTGTTATGTTTGAGCTCCACCCCTATCCGAAATTATCCCAAATTTTTATTTCGGATTCGGTTACCGTTTCGCATAGATTTTTATTTCGGATGTCCAATAGTTTCGGTTACGGATACGGATCTCCATAACATTGGCTTTAAATTAACTTTCTACCTATTTGATGACGACCACCGATACAGATCTTTTTATTCCAGGTACAATGTACTACAAAATATGTATTATAAAACTTAATCCCACAATGCAAATTTACGTTTGACGAATAACAGAATAATTGTTACAGAAACAAACAACGCTACATACACATACGACTCTACTAATTGTGGCACTTGTGATTTTTCTAGTACGTTGTTGCATCTCGTTAGCAGACACGCGAAATATTTGCCAAGCGCGAATCCTCACGCCCTCACTTCTACATACATAGTACGGAGTGACAACAAGCGATCAATAATTTTATACATACGTGATGCGTTGACTACGTGTTAAGGGCGGATATTCTGAAAACCGATAATGTATTTTTGTCGTGTTAAGTATTGCTGTAGTCTTAAAAGGTCCGATGAATAGACTTCTTATACGAGGCATTTCAACTAAATCTTCAATTGTAGCAACGAATATATGATCAATCTTCTACAGTAACTACTTCTACATATATAAAAGTTCTATATCATATAAAGCTTGATAATAGTTAAATCTACGAATATATCCAATAGAGAAAATCACCTTCGCGATAAGTCAGAAATTATCTTCGCTTGTCTTTTAAATCATTGTTATCGTAAGTCCACATATGTATTGTTAAGTTGTTGCTGCAATGGGCGTATAAAATCAACTTCACATATTCCAATTTGAGAATTTTGAGTTCCATCCTTTAGATTAATTTTAAAGATTACTATAACTCTTCGTTCTACAGCGGTTTATAGTATTTAATGGTAGGTAAAGCGTATATGTTCCATGTTGCCATGGATTTTTCTCGAACAGGGGCGGAACGAGATACGGGCTAGTCCTTATTATTCATATCTCATTTCTAAAAATGATGACCACAGGCTAAAGAGTCTTTCAATTTTCAACCTCATTTTCACAAAATAGAAGCAGAACGCAGCGAGTAATTAGTCCAGAAACATCGTAGAACAATAATAGACTGCAGGCAAATAGGAGTTAATACAATAATTAACACAACAATATCCTGTTTACTTCATTATTTATCTAAATGTAAGCGAACCGCATGAAGGGTTCTTTGTTCTCGCCAACGCAGACGTGAGTGATAATACCTCTCAGACAATCGAGAAGTTTTCTATAAGCTGTTAGTAAGCATTGATTGAATGTGACTAACTACAAAATGACATGGGTAAAATCATGGAGAAAATACTAAAGTTGTCCAATGAATAAAAAAAATATTTCTACACTCATAGCCCCACAGGATTTTCTCCTGTGTCGTGGGTGCATAGACACACGAGCACGAATACACAAATACTCAGACTCAGAACATAAATCTAAATTCATCATTTAGATACCTGTCTGGCCGGGGATCAAACCGGAACCCATTGCGTGTCAAACCGGTATGGTAACCGCTCCGCAACGTCGGTCGTCAAATAAAAGGGCATATAAGTACTCAAGATTTATCTAGTATTTTTTCAGAATATGAATGGAGCATTTAGTCCATCTGGTACGTATCCACTGCCTACAATGGACATCTGTAATCTACCTCAGATAAGATCAATTACCTGAGGTTAGCTACTATTGCGTTGTTACCCCTGACGAGAAAATTGGAGCGTCTCGGATAAATATGTCTCCCTTACCACACCCTTCAAACAAGAATACAACAGCCTTTGACGCTGCTATTATTAATCCAAAATAAGTTGTGGATCCGTTGCAGTCGACCTACAAAAAAATCTACCACTTAAAACAAAACTCAACAACTAAGTCTTTATTTTAGAGTTAAGCCTTGTAAAATTGTGTCGACTATTTTTTTAAAGACTGAGTTTCATGACTAACGAAAATAGTCCCATCTAACGTACTTACTTACAACAGGATTCTGCCACACTACCACTCGAACTAAAATACTGTTGACTGACTCCAAAGTTACTGTTAAATTCAAGTCGTCATAAATGTAGCTCGCGCTGAATTTACTTTTGCAAACATTAATTTACATAAGATCTATTAGACTGATGACTTATCGAAAAGTGGGTTGAAAAATATTTGCTAACAGCGTTGTGTCGTATCATATAATTACTTGTAACAATCAATCTAGGTATACTTTTAATAGGTAAATGTGCAAGATGGATTAGCCGAACCCGATCCGCGACTCCAACAACCATTAACGAGAAACAACTCGAAGAAACTCAATTGGAGTTCGCTAACAAGAGTTTGGTAATACTATGAAATGCTCGAGAAAATTACTAAGCAATTATACCGAAATTTATCTTAGAAAATATTTTGCTACTAAGTAATAAGGTATGGATGAAAATAGGAGCGATACTCGTAGAAGAACAAAATTATTTTAAATCCGGCGTCACCGTGAACACACATAATAATTATACACTTAAAAATACTATTTGCCTGTATTATCTTATTGTATTATCTTCTTAGACTTCTTAGATTTTTTTTTCGTAAACCTTAGAGGATCAGCTTATTTTAAGATCTGAAAAATTAACTCACTAAACACAGTTATTTTTAGAAGATTCAAGGAACTTATCAAATGAGCATGAAGTCTAGCTGTATCTA
This sequence comes from Telegonus apastus, assembly GCA_018250635.1. NCBI lineage: Eukaryota > Metazoa > Arthropoda > Insecta > Lepidoptera > Hesperiidae > Telegonus > Telegonus apastus. Next base: position 15,093 of record DWNY01000117.1, on the reverse strand, counting down.
TATCTAGCTTGATATCTAGCTAGAGATCTAAAGCTATAGAAGTATAGCTATAAATGTTAGACGTAGGCGTTTTTTAATAGATTTAGGGACTTTTTATCGCGCTCTAATTTTCTATTTTCGGAACCACAACCTTTATTGAAGAACCGTGCCTAGTAGCGGTAGTTCCTTTGGAGTCGAAGTACAAAGGGCTCTAGCTCCTTCAAATTTCGTTTGTATCAAATCACGTAATTTCATATACCCTATAAAACTATTGATTTACATTAAAGTCTCCAGAGGCTCCCGCATCCCATTGTTTCGAATTCACCGCAGTTGCCTAAGAGACATCCTGTCGCAGCTATATCCATCCTATTTCCTCATATGGCATCCTGAATACATTAAGAGTAATGCCCTCTCGCTAGAACAATTGAAGTACCTCGTTAAATGTTAATAAAAGGCTCATTTGTTCATAAAACTTCGTTACGAAAGAGGCAGCCAAAGTTAATGTAATGATTTATTCGTATAATGACCGACTAGATAAGTAGACATAATACGTAGATATAATACAAGCAACATTAATAGAAAAAATCCTAGACAAATAATATGTACATAATAAAATTTATATTTGTACGATAAAATACAAATAATATTAATTTTTTTATGAATTTCTGAATTCTAATGTTAAAAACTCGCAACTAATAGGTATAGAGCGATCGACTTACCTAAATACAGAAATCGAATAAGACATTATTTATGTAAGAATAAATAAACTTTAACCGTTTGAAATGTCCAAAATGGAACCCTCAGTTTATGAGTCAATTAGTCTGTTAAATTATGAATGCGATCCCCTTTCATAAATAAATTATGAATTTACCGCAATATCTCTATCTCCTACCAGCAAACGTTTAATATTCTGTAGAGTTCCATTCTGATTTCGTTAAGTTCTTGGATAACCCCCTTTGCTTTATCAAAGGGTTTTAGAATCTCGAGTAGTTAAATAAAAATAATCCTGTCCACATAAAGATAGTTTTAACATCAAGTTTTTATTTCTTTGTTGGGAATATCATGTTAAGTTTAAATTGTTTTTATATTTTCTTTCGTGATATCAAAGGATTAACTACAAACAGAGTTTTGGTCTGTAAACACATTTTCGTTATGTCATAATGTGATGTTTTTTATTTAAGTACGTCCGTCATCGGATTTGTTGCTTCAAAATATAATTTATGACTAGATTCGCTGCAGTTTAGTACAGTTTCATAATATTTGTAGTTACACGATTGTTTATGGTTAGGTCATAAGCATAAGACGTGTAACGTTGCTGAATAATTAATTGAATAATTTACGAGATAACGTGCACGGCTTCGCTCGCGTTTACTCCCTTGTTAAATCGTTCTGGGATTCTAATATTTACCAACCTTTTTCGTTGTAAAGGTAACCTTCAGAAATATTTTATATTTAAATTTTACTTTAAAAGTACCTTTCAAATCGAATGCTCCAAGAGTAACTACAGTATTCAGGAAAATGATATAAGTTACGTAGAATATATTGGAGTTCATTGTACAGATTATGTATAATGAAACATGTGTCTGTAGCACTTGTTATACAAATAGGTTATTTAATTTAAGATCTGACCAGACAGACTGCTTGTGTCGACGTAAGTAGATTATCTTGGCTAGCGCAGACAGTCGCATGAGTAGGAATACCATCGTTTTTAGATTTCAATTGAAAGTTCCTTATTTCTACTTTCTGTTAGGAACATACAATAAATTACTTATGACAATGAATATAATCTATATAGACGGTTTTAGGAAATATACTTTACCATTGTTACGACAAATAAATACAAAGAAAACACATGGGGATACAATAGAAATGTATGATATATTTGCACATTCGTGTCGTATTAAAATTTTTCAGAGTTATTTAGAAAAGGCAATAATATATGTATCAGTTTGTGCAAAATATCCTGTTTGGAATTTGATTGGAATATTGTGGCCACCCGATCACTCTATTATTAGATTTTATTTGCTTAATACATCCACATTTAGAGTTTATACACAGAACATGACGTTGTTAGTGAAAATCTAGTCGCCTAACAGACGGGCCTATTTCATTTACATATTGTATATTCATTGTATCCGCTTCTCGGCGGATATTGCTATCGGAAAAACGTTATTCTCGTATCGGTACTGAGATTTCTGGCAACTAATGTCTATTTTGGTGATACATGAATACATACACTCAAATATCTATATACTATTTGGCAAAATTTGGCCGTTTTTAATGCTCGGACTGAATTTAATCGAACAACACATTCCCAATATATTACGATTTGCGATACATTAATTACGATTAATTTCATTTTGATTTATTTGAAATTTGTAGAATTACCTATTTATTTATGATTCACATGGCAAATACTTTGGAATGTTACATGTTCTAATGCTGGTCAGATATGTTATAAATTTTAGGAATCTGAGTATTTATCTACGTATATTTACTTGTATTCACGGCTCATACAAAACAGTCTCCCTTAATGTAAATTTAGATAAACTCTATTAAATTCTCCTTTCTGGCTTAAATATTTTCTGACTGTAATACTGAGAATGAGTTTATATAAAATCATTGTCAATATCTTTATAGAAATTGCATGAACAGTGGAATGAAACAATACCTGTTGACTATAAACACAACTCAAAACTACTTGAACAAAGATCAGGTTGTCACACAAACTGGAAGTTTATTCAAGTCTCACTTAATGTTTGACCTAAAATTTCCTAGCACTGAGGCGTCAACAGAATCATTATACGAAACACAATTTACTCAACTGCTAAAGCACCGATTTACAAAACAAAGGGCCTACAAATTTAGAACGACTGTTACTATGTGAATTACTAACATTGCCTACTGTAATTTACAAAATTGCTTGTACTATTCGATTCTGTGGCATGTTTGAGCAAATATAAATATGTAACTTCTCGAAGGATATCGACACGGAGACTTTGAATATAACGCCTTCAGCATTTATAACTTTCCCGTAGTCTGCCAAGAAATCCAATAACTAAATCGGAAAGTTCCTACAATATTTCTGATTTGGTGGCCGCGCAATGTCAAAATAGAATAGTTACTGAATAGCAAGATAGTCCATAATGATTTGATATTATTTAAAAGTGGTAGTGGTTCAACTCCGTAGGCAATATTCCCATAGCTATTTCTACCATATAACAATAGTGTTCAACGCTGCTGTGTTCTGGTTTAATGAATGTGGTAATGGAGACATACATATCCGAGGCGTTCCAACATAATCCTTAAGGGTTACAACGCATCTGTGACCGACCTCATACAGGACTCCTAAACTTATCTGAGGTTGATCACAGGTGTCCATGGGCGGGAGTGGCCACTTACCACCAGATGAACTGCAAACTCGGTTGCTACTTCCATGTTATAAAAAATATATATATCAAACTAAACTAAGTATAACAAAAACCTAGACAACATTTAAAAAATTAAGTTTTCAAATAAAAAGCCCTTTAGATAGATTAGTTAGATAGTGTCAACTGAGATAGATTGGTATTTCTAGACATGGGATTGGACGCATGTTGGACCATCGACTATAATCTTGCGTTTTATGAGCGTCTTGTGATTAATTGGCATATCAAAGTTAACCTACATTTTGCAATGAACACTAGATCATATAAATGTGAGGTAATAGATTTTCGGCCGGGCACTTTATGATATAAATATGAGCCAACACACATATTAATATGAATTTAAATTAAAGGAAAACAGAAATTGCACAAGAGATTTAGATACTATTTAAAAATATATCATTTTTTGAGGCTGCTTGACCACGTACACCCCTCCAACTGTTATGAATGTTTAAACATAAAATTATTTCCATATTCACAGAGAGTTGTACAAGGTACCGACATAGCCCCGCATTATTTCTTCATGAGAAAAGGGATTAAGCGCTTTTTCGAGTTCTTTCATAGCATTCGGCCACGCGTCCTTATTCGTTGAAGTACAATTGAAGGTCTGTTGCCTGATATTCAAAACAAGGAGCTTTTGTGCAAAGACCCAACGTTATACAACCCGCATGATTGTTTCCTGAGGACCGAGTGCGTGCTCGTTTTTAATTAAATTAGATTTTGTCGAGTACACATGTTTATTGTAAATTAAGAACATAACATTGCACGTCTTTTATGTTGCTTGACTTACACATAAATATAGTATGTAATTTTTATGATATTAGTTGAAGTAATGTATTTCTGTATAGGCACCGTCAGTTTTTATACCAAATTATAATATCCATATCCTTAGATAGGTACGTACATAAAAGGTAATAAAAGCGTGTTCAAAATGAAGAAAATTAACTATTGAAATGTGCATTCACGATATGAGCGCGATCAATTTCTCTTTATATTTTTGACGTTTTATTATTGAAAATTAAATACAGCTCTTAAAACAAGACATTTGGGAGGGAAATGGGCGGCCATTGTCATAGATATTGAGCGCGTCGCGACATCATTCATATCTGTCCGATGATACGATTCGGTAATTCATTGTAATTCGTCTTTTATATAAGACCACTCAAATGGAATAAATTTTGTGATATCAACATTAATGCCACTGAAACAATATAATAAATTATAGATGTTACATTAAAAATAATTAGTACCTTTTGGACTAACATAATAACGAAATTGTATATTTTTATTATGTAACAGGTACTCACGGTACGCGTTTTTTTTTAATCACTTAATCACTTAGTAATCATTATGTTTTTCTTTAAACTGTGTTTTTTGTTTCAGATTACTGAATTGGGAGAAAACGCTTATTTATGGTTTGTATTTCACTAATTATTCACAAAATAAAAGTATCATATTTTCTTGTATTGTGGGTATCAACTCGTATTGTCATGTAATTATACCTTCATATGTATTAAAGCATCAGATACTTATTATTTAAGAAAGCCGTCGCCTCTTAATCCATAAGAAGTATTCCTTTGTCTAATATACCAATGAGAATAATTAATATGTAACAATAGATACCTAACTGGTTTCTCTTTCGGCGGTTTCTCATAAAACATAGTTGCTATGAAGGTAACTAAACTGTGATTATCTTACTGCACTGCAAATGCAATTGCCGTGTTTAAGATGAAAATTATAAAAATAATTGTAAAAATCACATTCTGAAAGTTGATATTCTTCACACCACTATGAACGAAAATCCTTAATCATTATTAAATTAAGGCTGTCAACCAAACGATAAGTAATTACAAAAGATTTACTAATATTGTAAGAGTTAAATTGATAGACCAGGGACTCAAGAATCAAGTGCCTTTGATTAATTTATTGATAAGAAGACGCATGGGATTTAATTTAAATGTAGTAAATTCTTGCATTACAACAAGATTATTAGACACATTTAAAACTATAAATTTAGTACTCAATTTTCTGTTTCTGTATAAGGTGTGATTTATTTGGAATCAGTGTGAATATAGTAATTCTCAAATCCATTTACATTTGTTTATCTTATTTTATGAAGGTTTCATCTATTGGTCCATTCTCAGATTGCTCAGTAATAATATCGGATACATACCTATTTATAAGAATTGTAACAGATACAAAAAAAAACCTGAAGAGAGCAATATTTTGAAAGCAGCTTATCTGTGTAGAAATTCCACCCTATTTTCGAAATTATAATTGAATTGCCATCAATCAATAACTTTTGTTAGGAAAAGTCGGTCAGAAAGAGGGTGTGTGAATGTAGGGAGGTTCACATGTTCTGCCCTTATTCAAAGCCCTCTACATAGAACATTGAGCTCAACGAGCGCACATTAACCTATTCATGAGGTAACTGATCATTCAGAAGCAAGTGGGGTGATGAACCTGTACATAAAATAGTTATCGTGTTTTATACCTTAGAACATCAGTCGGTATTATTTCTAAGCTGATATGCTTATTTGCCGACCCTTAAAACTCCCTTTCAAAATCCCTCTAATGTTGGAGACAACGACCAATTTTCACAGACTTTCGATTACTGTAAAGAACTTTTAGCGAGCAACCTGAAATTAGTATAAAATTTCCAGATACTATGATATGAATTTTACAAATCAATGTTTATAAAAATATTTATAAATTCCAGTTTCATTCAGTGACCATTTAGGTAAGCTAAAACTGAACTTAAATTAATAAGAGTCTAATTGAATTACACTAACTACGAGTAATTCATCGAACTCTATCCAAACCAACATTTTAGATTCCTAGAAACTACTGTAAGACATATATAGTTAGTGATAGATAGTAACATATATAGTTCTAACAAATACATTGGCATTGGGTGATCAATGTATGCCTCAACAAAATCCGTGAGTACTGTAGTGTGGGAACAAACGCCCCCTAATGCAAGTCCAGATGCAGCTGCGTTCCGTTATATTATGGGAAAAGCCCGAACGAGATGACAGACGCGATGGCTTAAATCAACAGCCCCTATAGCTGTTAACCGGAACACTTAGATCGTTTTATTGTTTTTCAACACTTCCGACAGTGCGTAAATGTGTTCATGATAAATTTGAAGAATAAAAATACTCTTATAGGTTTTTCAGATCATTCAGATGTTCATACGCTGCAATTGTTTTTGATGTTAAAGTTTTCAATGAAAATTCCAATCCATTATTTATTTGTAGGTATAAATATTACGCCTTATACGTTTTAACGAATTTAAGTTTGATTAGCAACAGAAAATTGAGTACTAAATTTATAATTTTAAATGTGTCTGATAATCTTTTTGTAATGTAAGAATTTCCTACATTTAAATTAACCTACTTGAGATCAGAAACATATAGAACAAGACAGAAATCACAAATGAAAGCTTTATTAACATATACGTAACAAACATTATTTAACATTAATGAACATAATTACTTGAACTATATCTCATGTTTCAAAATAAAAGCATTTACGTACCCAACTTTCTGCCTCCTTCTCTCTCAAGTGTAAAAAAATTATGTTATGATGATACAAATAAAAAATATACATAATATTATATAAGTACACATACATTGCCCAAAAATTTTAATCATAATTTAAATAATGATTATGATAATCGATCAATAGTTAAATTCTACTTGACCGAACATGAAACGAAAGTCATGTATTGCATAGATTGCATGTTATTTGCAATTCCCATAGCAGTGAACAGCTATGTGTAACCACTCCATCAGTTTGACACCACCTGTCACAGATGCAGCGGAAGGGACCTAAAAATAACACATGTCCAAATACAACAAAAACCAATAATTGTGAAACATATGGATTTTTCTTAGTAACCTGTTGTTCAAAGTTGCCAAATGCGAAAAATGGAGCTCGTCCTGTTAGATGCAATTTATCAAACCATTTATATTATTATAGTGGCTTGAAAGAAAATTTTGCATGCCCATAAATGTCTTGCGATTATTCTGTACTTTTGTTTTTTGAGTTCCTACACCCTTTATTACACTATGACAAATTTAAACTAAATTTAATTTACCGCAATGATGCCGTAACATTCGCTTTGTTTTGTTCTGCGGTTTTCTATTATTCCCAGCTTACGTTTTGCACTAGATAACTTTGCATTCCTTTTGTATTAACAGTGCTAAGAAAAAAAATGAAAACGATAGATTGTACGTATTACAGCATTTTTTTTTCAATATAATAATGTCGCCGATTGCGATATTGTATCATCAATTAATAATTAATAAATATTTCGTATTTATAAAATTTTCCTTAAACGAAGTCCAAACCTAGACTAAATTATAGTAGTTGATTTAGTACTTTATATTTTAGACCTATAATGTTTTCCCGCGGCGATCAAGGTCTTAAAAGTAAGTAACTTTTCTCTTCGATAGCTGAGTGTTGATATATTACTCGTAATTGACGTCGATGTTCGGAATTTCTACGACGAAAATGCTTTGATTTACATCTCTCTTCGTAAATAGTCCCACGAACATGCCTCTGGGACGCGATGCCGCCTGTATCGGGAGTGTCGCCACTTTTTATTTCAGAATCATGTTAGCTCTAGGAAAAATAAGAACTATTTTCGGTTGCCGTTCGTATTTATTGAAGGTCGAAAATGCTTAGGTACTTGCACTACAAGTGTATTGATGTCGTTAGAAAATCTGGGGTATTGACACACGTATTACTTTCAGGGATTTATACGTAGTACTTATATGTACAAGTACTTATTAATTGTACAGTGTATGGGCGTCTTTGTATGCCTGTAGCTTTTCCAAGGGGAGAGAGGGGTGATCCAACGACGGCGATCGACAAATAATTAAATAATATTTTGCCCTAGATAGTAATTTGAAAATTCGATACAATATATACGAGTAACTACGGTATAGGTAAACTATCATAAATCTATATGATTTCTAAATCAGATGGATTTGTTTACCTATGCTTACCGAAATACTTATTGGCAATGCGTACAGAACATAATTGTATGCTATGATTTCATCGACCCATTTATTTATATAACGCGTCACACTTATAAATAATGCCTACTATTATACAATGTAGAAAATTGTACTGTAATGTATGACGGTCATTAATTTGTATTAGATTCAGTGCTTCGGTCATACTATGTAAACAGGAACGTGTTTATAAATAACTTTTACAGTTTTGCTACACTGTTGTACTTCTTGCAAAATGTACCTAGATACATTTTACTCCTTAATGTATCCTCTTCAAAAGGGGACCAAAAATAAATATTTTCTTTAGAGAAATTACTGTTTCTACCGGATTTCAAAATAACTGTCGCTCATAACTTGATGTATTCAATATGTATTGTAAATAAATGTTTTAAAATAATAAAACTGATCCGATTTTGATAGGATACTTAAACTTATTTGTTGTACATAACGAAAATTGAGTTATTATTTGAAGTGGTTTTTAATGTAACGCCTATCGTAACTGTAATCGGCCTATAATATAAATCAATTAATAATAGTACCTATTAAGGTTCTATTATTACATAATAAAGTCACTTCAAAGAAGGTAATAAATTAGCTTTTCACTTATGAGTCATGAAATCTAGTATCAACTACAGGTACATATTAAAATGCTAATAAGCGCTGCACTATAACGGTCTTATCTATTATTGCCTGAATAGATATACATTTATTGATAGGCGATAGCGCTTGTTCTCACGGTCTATTGACACTGACCTCAAGCGTCACACGGGCCGCTTTCAAGGTTGTAAAACTTAAGTCTAGGCGCACACACAGACAGAAGGTACGACGGGAAAAACAATACGACGTAGTTCCATCTACTATTCATATTTTGCACAATAAACTAGTGATGCTCCTGATATGAGTATATCTATCCGCGGATATCCGAGGAAAAAGAAAGATCAGTAGCATTAACCCTTACTTTCTCGCGGATCTTTTACGGATCTTTTACCTTATTAATTTTCAATTGATAGGATGATAAGCTATATATAGGTGATTAGGTAGAATTAAAGAACTATTAAATTCCATTTTGGGAATTTTTATTTCTTAAAATCAAATATTTGGCACCTTTACATTGCAAACATGTTTCGTAGTACGTTACCGCACCAATCAATAATACCCAACTCAAAGACAATAACTACATAAACTTCATTTATAATGAGATCAATATTAAAATTATACCATCACTTTTATAAATATAGCGGCGACCAAGCTATCGTTTCAAAATCCCGCGCGCGGACACAGATTGATCAAAAAAAAAGTTCCGTATCCGCGAATATACATTTTTAACGATCCGGCACATCACTACAATATACAAAGACATACAAGACATAGTTATATTGTCGCGCCATGCCACCCTATGTTAAGCTTTGCGTCGCGGTGCTTCTAACTTTAGTATAAAAATAAAAGATATTCGACGTCTCTTCTGTCTGACTAGCGCCTAACGCGACCATTACACAAATATTATCAGTTTAGATACTTGATTATGCTACTTTTATCCGTCTGCAATACCTGAATACTTGTTTTTTCAGCTTCGACCACCAGACAGGTTGGTGCCCAAAGGATTCTAAAGGATAAAATGATGTATAGTAGTCTGTTGCTAAGTAAACCGAAGTCAATAATACAAAATAACCATGATTTTGATTTTAACTATCAGATATTCTATATTATAATTAAACTTATTGAATTATTTCTACTTTTCTAATACAATTATAAACATAAGATTTTTAATGTTACAATGTAAATAAATGTTATAATAAAATTATAAAGAACTGAAATATATACAAGTTAACAATATTTCGGAGCTCGATTCGATAATAGACTACTTCTTTGAGTAAACTCACAAGTTAATCTCTTAATTCTCTGTTTTATAAAAAAGATACTCATTATAAGGAGATTTTTTCGATATAAAGTACTTACTTCTATGAATTATCCTTTGAAAATAATATTATAAAAGATTGTCCAATATAACTACAATTTTCTTAGAATTAAACGAAATTTTATTTCAGGAAAATAAACGCTGTAACAATACTACATGAAGATTCGGAATTTTGATGGTCCGGAATTTTCTTTTGTGTGAATTCTTATCCCCTTAAACAAGCCTTATTAAAGATTTATATAAAAATACCGGACAAATTTATATGTAGCTATCATTCGCTTTATAACTTCAATATTAAAATTAAATTAGCAGTCGTACATCTAAACTAGATTTTTCCAGGACTTCATCTGCGTTGTCTTTACTTAAGTCATTAAAATACAAAATTGACCTGTAAAACCATAACAATAAAATAGGTGCATTACGAGAAAACACCAATTAAAACATTCCCCCTTCCAATATTAAAGGATTTAAAAAAAAGTAGGACATTTCATTTAGATCTCAGCAATTGTCATCAGAATCCGGTACGGTCGGCCGCTTAACGACATTATTAGCTCATCACAAGCAGGATCTAGTTCTACTAGTTATTAGAGTACAAGCGGGTAACTAGGTCGGATATTAGGGGACCGGAATGAGACCGGTGGGTCATCCGAGTGGGTCGGCGCGGGTCGTGTGGACCACCATCCGTCATGTGAATGAATTATTTATTGATATGGCACGACGTGAGCGACACGCGTGTTCCATAATAATACTCAGTCACTCAGTCTATATAGGCGAAAGGAATTTGAAATTGAGATTTAAAATGCAATACATACTAATAATAATCCGCGTAGATTGTTCACATAGAAATCACAACAACCTATATTCGATGTATCTAATTACTGCATTAATATTAGGATCAAACCTGTATTTTAATGTATTAATTCTAATTTGTCGTTATATATACTTATTGGTAATAAAATAAAAGATCACCAGTTCATAGACTAATGCCAGTTGATTAATGGAAGTTGAGGCGCCAAGACTGCCAATGCACATATGATCGGTTTTATAAAGAAGATGCGAACTTCTTTTCAATATGTGGTTAGTTACTTTAATGACCGTAGAGGCACTTACCATCACTGATGAACTTCGTGCTCTTTATTATTTAATCTCAATTTTTATCATTAATTGATATTCTTGTTACGATTTTATTACTAGGTAAACAATAGATATTTTCGCTAACAAAGATGAAATTTCTAAGAAAAATTCTTAAGAACTTTTGTAAGTAGTAGCTTAAAAGTATTTGTTTTTTAAACAATTTTGAAACTGCTTAATTAAGAATTTATATTTGATTAATCCATTAGCCCGCAAGGCAATTAACTGTATTCCACAATTACTTCGTATAATATTGTGACGGAAGAAAATTGCTTACACTTTCTAATCAAAGTAACGTATGTCTTCGTCCTGTATATAAATAATCTCGTATTGTAAATGTATTTTGCTAACTATATGTAAACTCAACGATTTCAAAGTACATAACATATTTTGTCGTACGTAGCTTTAACTATAATTATCCTTATAGAATACTAAAATTATGCTTTAGGGGTCGAGGGCATATCTATGACTTAAATCTTCTACTTATGTATTCCGGCCTAAGAGGCGTGGGTTCACACCTGAGGACATTCACTAGCAGATATAATATCTGGTATCACTCTTAGGGATAACCCACCACAAGACTATTTTTATACATGGTATTTCTTTAGTGTGCTATGCTAAGTGGTATGCATTATGTAGTATGCAGTCCTCCTAATGTTAAATAGCGACTTTGACAAAACCCGCTAAATCATAAGAACAGAGAAGTTCTACGTTAAGTTAATCACAGATGTGTTGCTTCTCCTAAGAAGTAAGTTTCTGAAGTCTCGTGCAATTTAACCCTTCCCACAATCTTTCAAAAAAGACACAGCAGCGCTACAATACTGCTACCAACAGTTGCGACGATGGCGAATCTTTGCAATCTAATTTCAAGTTAATTCTTTCTTCAAATGTATTCTGTTTACAACTTTTTAACTTATTCCAAGTCTCTACAACACGTTGAATAGCCAATATTTCGGATTTGTATTAAAACTGGTTTACGATTCAGAGGCGGCGCTTTGAGCATAGTTTAGTTAATGGAAAATAGTTATATTCAAAGCGATGTTATAGTTATAACATAACTGAAATATATTATTACATTTAAGATTTTATACCGAGATATGTTTTTTATATTCTATCATTTACAATTAACAAAAGAAGTTCTTTATGACGAATTCTTAAGTAAGCCTTATTTAGACAATTTACTGATGTTTTCCTTACCTCTCAATACATTGACTGAATTTTAATTCTTCTATAGTATTGAAAACGATTTAAGCCGGAAACTCCAAAATGGCCCAAAAGGTATACCAATGCTATTAATAGATATTTTTCATCAGTAAGACAATATGTTTCGAAACACTTATTTCAATTAACTATATCAACAGAAATGAGTCGCTACACAGCGTACTAGTACATATTACTCTACTATATATTAAACGCCGACTAAAACATTTACTTAATGAAGACATAAAATAAATATACGAGCAGTAACTTCTTGTAGATAAGAAAACTTTCTCGGAGCAACTATCTAATCTTAATGACCCTCCACTTGTCACGATACATTTGTCATGTTAGTGCCAAAACATATATGTAATTAAACTTATATCTTTATACATGTAGTTTGTAATGAAATTTCTAAGGCCCTTTTCACAGTTACGATTTCTTAAAAATATTAGAAATGAAACGAGTAGATGGGGGTGATAAGTACCTGCAGTACAATATTGAGTGAATGCAGTAAATTCACTCATTTGGGATAGAAGTTTTCTATTCGCTACTTTGATTAGGCTTTCAAGCTCATACTATTATATTACGTAATAAATACGTAATAATATATGAATAATAATCATTGTTCACTTACAAGCCGTCAGCAAGGACACTCTACTATATCTATAGTAATAATATATTTACTTGGGGAAGAAAATATAATACTTATACTACGTTAATCAATCCGAAATATTGTCAGGTCAAAGCGGGATGCAAGTTTTATATGTAAATCTTGAAAACGTGCACTCTATATAGATGGATCTATATTTAATCTCTCAGTCGACGCCTCTGTTTGTTATAATGAACCTAGAAGAACATTTTGAGGATCCTCTGGCCCAATTTAGTTCCTGAATGCTTTATTTCAAAATGAAATATAAAACGTACTTAATAACTTGACAGTATCGGTCAATGACTTCCGTTGTTTTAGCCCATTTTTCATTTTTTTTCTCTCATATTAGCCGAAAATTTTCTATTATTTTGCAGATAACATATTTTTCACGGAATAGAATGACACTGAATATTTATCGTGTATTAATCCGGTGCTTCTCTGACTAGTTGTTTTTATTAATTCCTACTTTTTGGAAATAAAACGCACAAAAGGAAATAAATAAATTTAATTAAAAAAAAAATCCTGAAAGCTACGTATACAAAAAAAGATGTATGAGCAATAGGGTACATATTACTGAAAGGAAACTGAAAATTGAATAGGTACCTTAATTTTTAGTTCAGTTCAATTGCTGAGAGTAAATATTACCACTACCCGAATTACCACAGTATTTATAGCTTTCTAGGATTATTAAAAACAATTACAACTAAGAAGTTGTTGCTATAAATTCAATTATAATTTTTAATTGTAAAAAATTATTGTAAACATACTACTATGATGTAGTAGGTAATTTAAACAATCATTTCAAATCAGAAAATAGCACAAATTTAATTTGTATACGAATCCTTCACAAATGCAACAACTATAATAACTTATGCATGCATTTGGCGAGATTTTTTTTACTTTCAAGGCTTCAAGTACCCCTGGATCTAAATCTGGCGCGTCCTAAAAGATGCCTAAGGACCCTTTGTGTGTCCGCCTGGTTTGCTGACTCCGAGCCCTCTCGGGCTCTCACTGCGAGGACCCCTTATGCGGTGTCTGTAGTCCTCAACCTACTTCCACTAGTGGTTATTGTTGTTCCAGTTTAAGCATGAACCTTTGTAGTTACCGTCGTACAAACTTTGCAAGCGTTAAAATAGGACAGAATACGTAGGACTTAATTTATTTTGCACGGAGTTAAATTATAATATATTTTCAGATAATGATGTTGGTTGCATCATTTTGTTTTAAATTTTAAAGGTAGCAAACGTTCACGCAATCCATCGGATGTTAAGTGGACGCTGCTGCACATGGAAATCTGTTAACAACCCTATTATAGGATTAGAGAATACTCTAATCAGGTAATAAACCGAGGATGTAGTTTGAAAGCCTCGGGTAAAAACTCGTATGTCGTAGACTGTCGTATGTCATAGACTCGTATGTCTCCTTTGCCGCTTTCAGGCCGGTAAACAAAAGGGATTAACACTGGCAGTCTTAGGTTAGATAAAGTAATAGATGTTGTGGTCGTGCCAACGGAGTCGAACCCAAAAGGGTTTTAGCACCTCCAATCGCAATATCTTATTACAGAACACCTCAAAATAAGAAGAGCTCAGTTCACTTCTGCTCCGAAATGAAGATAGTCTGTAGAGTGCGGGATTTTTCACTTTACAAATTTTGAGAACCTTATGAACTCAAAAACGCAAGCTCCATGCATAATATATACATCCTTTATTTGGATACTTAGATTTAGTAAATCTAATTGAATATTCTTAATTAAAAAAGGAAATATTTTTT
>DWNY01000116.1:0-20805 GCA_018250635.1 Telegonus apastus | reverse complement strand
CTGTTCTGGGTCTGGGTGTTTGTGTATTCGTCTTTGTTTGTTTCCATGGCACCCACGACACAGGAGAAAATCCTACTATGGGACAATGAGTGTAGAAAGCGTTATTTATGATTTATTTATTACTTGATTTCTGGGTTCGATAAAATTTTATTTCAATAGTCAACTTTATATGAAATCGTTCGAGTTCTATAACATTATGAAGAGGTCCAATATGGAGGTCAGTATAATAAAATATAATTTTAATAGAAAAAAATCATTCATAGCATTGTGTTCGTATGTTGTGTTACACAATATTAAAATTTATAATATTTGTATGTACGGATTGCGTGATATGCAAATATGATGATGAGTGGTACGATGAGTGTACGCGGCGCGAGGCCGAGCCGCGGGATTGAGCCCATCCTGCGGGACCCGGCCAGGGTTCAGGGTTCGGGAAGTCTACAATACCTCACTTTAGCAACTATTACTTTAAGACAAGGGTACAAGAAAAGAAGGCATTAGAACATAACACATTGAGAGCTTCTAGGTTTTTTCTTGCAATATGGAAGTAGCCAACGAGCTTACAGTCCGCCTGATGGTAGGTCGCCACTACCGCCCATGAACGCTTGTGATCAAACCTCGATAAGTACTACTCCTCACAAAACCAATTATGACCGATTGGAATTGGGTCCACGCTATCTAATCTATCAAATGTGACGTCATTTCCTATTTTTGAAATGAATTTTAAAATCTTTTGGATTTGCCGTTAACGGCTTCGTTACATTCCGTTATAGTGACCGGCATGTCATATTAAACGTTAAAATAAGAAGTTTACGTGACTTAGTTTGGTATTTATTTTTAGTTCACCCAAAAACCACCAAATATTGAACTCAATCGGGCTAGTGTCGACACAATTCCAATTCCAATCGGTCAGAATTGGTTTCGTGAGTAGCAATGAAGATGAGAAATCTTCTGAGGTCAGCCACATATGCATTGCTACCACTGAGGACCAAGTTGGAGCGCTTCGCATATCTATGTCTCCCTTACCACATCCTTCAAGCTAAGCCGTCATATAATTGTATGTATAATTTTGAACTGCGCCTTCAGAACTGATTCAAGCGGAACTTTTTAGGGCAGCTCGAATGCACTTACTATTTGAATATCGGAGTCTCATTCGATAAGTATTGTAGAGTAGTTAATACGTTTTTCTGATTTTTGCCAATATGTTAAAAGGGAATACCCGTTCAATGTGAGTAATCAGGCAAGTCCGTTTTATTATCACATATTCAGTCATCTAGGTATTAATGCAGGTCATAGAGATGTAACCGCCATTTTACATTTATTTATTCTTTTGTACATTTCAAGTATAGGAACAAAAGTAGACTTAATGCTATAAGCATTCTCGGGCAGTCAACCTTGGAGCAGTCGGAAAAACAGCGATGTCGGTATTAAAAAAGATTAGAAAAAGTACATCAAGTTATTTTCTGAAAACTTCTCTTCGGCTTACATAGTTCACTCGAGCCTGACTTCTCAAGCCGATATCTCCCAAAAGGTTGTATGAATATTTCGTAGTGATAACAGTCTGTTCTTTCTTACTCAATTCTATTTCGTGCGTATCGTGGAAACTTGAAGAAATGGTGTAAGTGTAAAACTTCCGCATTCAAAGACTTAAGCATGCATGGGAGGTTCTTGTTACCTAGGAGATAACGTTCGAGGTCGCGCGTACGCTCTTGAATATTTAAATTTTTATGTGGAAATCATACTTTCTTGTTGCTTAATACAGATTAGATTTGCTAAGTAAAAAAATATTTTGCGTGAAGAGTTAATCTTCTAAGTTAGCTTATGCTATCAGATGAAATTTTCCCAAATATGATTTTATCTTAAAAAATATTGGTTTTAGTACAAATGCCTTATTTCATACATAATTTCAAATCAAATCAAAAATCTTTTATTCAAAGTAGATCCTTCACAGAATTCTGCTTGACCGTCAATTTAAATTAAATTACCACCACTTCCTAAGGTGTTTCGTTCTAGAGAAGAAGCGGTGAAAGAAACTACATAACACACATCTTTTACAAAAAGGTTTCATATACAGTGTTAACTTATGCTATGGAGCATGTGGAGATGGAGCTACCTACGTCGGACCACACAGTTTTATCGGACAAGGTATTCTTATGTAGTATGTAATAGATAGCCAAGTGTCGCGGCGCGCTGTATGGCTCTCCTCCCACGTGGCTCCCCGCGAGCCACTTCCCGCAACCAAGTGCTCTTTAATTAATTGACCTCCGGCGCGTGCGTCTCACCTCACTCGCTTTTACTGATTTATTGCAATTGATCGGTTAGTTTTTTTTCCATCATACGAGTATATGTGAGTCATTTGTATTGTGAGTTCTGTCAAGTTCATTTTTATTTATCAGTTTGACCACAATTGACACATTCTGTGGTTTATGTTTGTATTTTTGCCTTATCGGCGTATAAATACATACCCATAAATTAAAAATACTTCTAAACTTTCAGTTAAATATGAAGGACATCTGTAAAATATCTACATCAAGCGTTTATACCTTCATATAAAATTATGTCCACCATGTTTTTCAATATATAGTATTTGTAAAGCTGGGCTGATGGTGACATCCGAAGCTTTCCTAGCCACGGCGTATAAGCGTTGCGACGCGCCGCCGACCTATATTCCGAGTGCAATTGCTCTAATAGTTAATTGACTCCCGTCGCCTCTGCACCACCTCAATTACATTTGTGGAAGTATGAACGTACATTCGGTACGAAAGGAATTTGACCCCGCCCTGACAGCACATCATTGCATTAAGGATTGTTAATGTTCAGCTAGTTTGAGTAATGCCGTGAATTTTTGTTCTATTTTATCAATTTCAGGAAATTAGGTAAGAAAATCAGTCTGTCATTGCTAACTGTTCCCATTCAACCAAAATTTCAAGTTAAGAGTCCTTTTCGATCGAATGTAATAAAAGACTCACAACATTAAGTTGTTTTTATTTACTGTAATGAAACCATCAATCCGTTTTACCAAGTCTTCTCTTTGTCAGCATATACCGTTACCAGATATTAATGGCCCAGGTGACAGTTCCAAAGGCTCGTCAGTATTCGAAAGGAGCGGAGTCGCCCACGAATGTCATTGTTGTGGACAATGTGACATCACCAACAAAGACGCTGTCTAAACGCCACTCTCGGCTTTTGTCCGTGCCTCGGGTTTCAATGGTACTGCGTTCCTAAACCTTTTAAGCAACACGTTCTGCTAAGGAAAATGTATTGCCATGTATTCAAGAATTTTGAAAATTGTCCGTAATGAAAATATGACATGGTGTCGAGCGTATGAATTTACTTACATAGAGAAATCGTGTGTCATTCTTATATTAGATGTAATTATTGCCAGGAATGTGAGAAAATCAAACATAGTATAATCATTTCAAAGGTACATTTCATGAATTTAATGAAGGTATTAGTCGAGGAAAATTACGCTAATCTTGCTGGAAGTTGAATTTTGTAGCCGTCCATCTACATCAAGCTTGCAAATGCTAACCTGAATGGCCGCAAATCATGCAGACTGCTAATCTCTTGCAAATGTGGTTCTTTATCGCAACCCGCTAACACTGTTCCACATTTCTATTGGAGTCGCTAACCTATTTGACTGGTATAGAGGATGAGTCGATTTATCTAAATCATCGCGCTGTCGCCGTTGAAGGCGGTTTGATTGACACCGCGATTTGTCGCGAACATTTCTCCACGCGACGGTCAACATGATAAATGGTCTATGTCATTACTGCGAGCGCACCTTTCTGCGATTATGGAGGGCAAAAACTGGGAATTGCAATTCGGTCGGCAAGTTAATATAATATCTAACAAATAGACCTAAAATTTGTTATAATAATCCTATCGGGAATGAGTTGAAATTAGTATCTCAATCGAGCAATGTACCTAAAATTTGGTGATGTTTAAACATTAGCCATAGTAGTACTAAAATGGCTTTGCGTTCCTCTCGCCCTGATTGCATATACGGCAGTGTTTGTAGAAAGTAAGCTTCACACGTCTATTGTAGAAAATGACTTGAACTTCACCCTTCGTGATCTCGTACGAGGCGTGCATTAGGAGCTTGAGTGACGGTTTGTACGCGTGCAGCGGGCGAAAGTTTCAACGTTAGTGCGCGCTAATTTCCATAATGACGAGCCGAGTGCCCGATAATTGTCTGAGGTCTGGACGTGCGGCTTGATGGGCGGCCATGCAGCTTTCAACGTGGGGTGGTGAAGCTTTATATATTACAAGACTTTGTATGAAGCTACACAGAGTTGTGATTTTATCTTCTTATGTGATATGTATTTCTCTTTTTGCCTAGAAACGACTATGTTGTCCTCGTCCGATTTTCGAAGTTCTTCCAGGATGAAGAATTATTTAAAATTATACTACAAACAAAAACTTATAAGTAACTACTAGTACTTCTGTATAAACGTTTGTTCTAGTCGTCAGTAATAGATAAATATGTCATAATGTAAATAGATCATAGAACCTATTGAAAAGTCTGAAAATGCAGAGAACACATGGTGAAAATTATACCCAATAATCGGCTATCAAAAAATCTAAGCGAGATGTTTATTGATGATCGTTTCCAACATTACACCGCGCAAGTCATGAGGCAAGGTGAAAGTCTCTATCCGCTAATTTGCCTAATGAAACTTGCGTCATTGTCTGGACAGTGTGATGGGCAGATCACGAAGCTATATTAAGCATTTCCTGATGGTTTACTTTTAGTTCTGCTGTTATTCCATGTAAATATTTCTCGGGAAGTAGCAATTTTGTTTTTATTTTATTTTGAAGGAGTAAACGAGCATGCTGTTCACCTGATATAAGATCAGAGTACCAGATTCTGTAATCAACTTCACTAAGTTGGACCGCCTCGGATCATTATGTCTGTGTCTCCTTTACCACACGAAAAATGCATCAGATTTTAAAATTACTTGCTATTGCCGTGCTTATATTGCGAGCATAATACTTTCCATTATCTTTTGAGCTTCGTTTGATGCCGCGATCATTATAATGAGTCAGTTAATCTGAAAAGAAAGTTAAGAGACTTGCAAATTGGTCGTCAATCACAGCAACCTTCTCCATTACTCGATATATCGTATCGACGGCTGCCTGCGATTCTCTTACTGGCCGATGCTCGATACGATCTCTTGGCTTAATCGCCGCCCGCACTTCATATCAAAGAGAATTGTGATCTTTAATCTATACAAATAAAAATTGTAAGTCTGTCCATTAAAAAATTGCCAATTTATATCTATTTTTCATAACATGTCCGTAATACGTACCTACCTACTCGCGGATACGCGGTTTTAATTTCTTTTCAACTTCAATTCAGTTGCATTATTTGCAAGATACTTAAACACAATATGCAGTTTTTGTCCGAATACGGTTATATAATCTGTATATTATATAATAAGAATTAAACCACGGGATTGAATACATGGAAATGGTAACTAAACTAGATTATATTCATAGTACGAATCTTAACTTAATATTTAAGCTTAATTTCATCAAAATCGATTCACTCTATGATAAGTTATTATAATTTAAAATCAGAAGTAACTTTTCTTACGTTAAATTACGTAGGTACCTTAATGCACTAGATGGCATTATTGTAAAAAAATCACTGACTCACAGGCAAACGTCTAAATACAAATGGCAGAACAACGTTCGCCTGGTCAGCTAGTAGTAAATAAAGGTTAAAATGTTATAAAAAATTAAAGGGCTTAGGCTACGGGTTATTTGGTACGATTGCTGGGTGATCTACACTATCTTCGTGTCACAGAGATCGGAATCGAATCCTTTTCCGATATTTGAGTTAATCTGACGATCGCGCGGCGGAACTAATGGCTCGCGGCGTCGCGCTTTGATACGAGATCGCGATATGTCAGATGTCCCGGAGTCGGCGGTTTCCATGCTAATGGACCGAGGAGGGATTTCTTTATAATTCCGTGATACAATATACCAAGCTAACTTTAATCTTAATAAATCAAAAAGAAAAAAACATTTTTTTATATAAAGTCGAAGTTGCAAACGAGTAAGTAGTGCACCTGATGGCAAGTAGTCACTGCCAGCCGTGGACATCTGTAACCAAAACCACATAGAACAAAGGTTCTACCTAAAGTGACTCACAGATATGTTGCATTTCCTGAGGACTAAGATATTGGCCTTGTATTTAGGTCAGCCGACATCCACACCCTTCCAACGAAACGTATGAACTGCTTCGTATTAAAAACCTTCTTAATCGAATCATACCTACCATCTTGCAAACTACATAGATTAGAAGCTTCGATTAAATATTAACACATTAAGTGTAAACATTTTTATTTATTTCGTAATCTTTATTTTTTATTTAGTTTTTGGTTAGGTACTTAGAAGTACCACCAAATTGTTATATATTCATTGTGACACCATGGCCGCCGTTAGGAATACTTTCAGGTAGGTGCATCTACATACCACTGTATAGTGTTGACAAATATTTCGACTTTTCCTTAAATATTTGTAATACTGTTCACAGTTTCGATTCTAAATTTAAGGGCAATAATACTTTTGCCTGGTCGTCAAGACTACCAATTCTGCCATAAAAAACGTTACAACTAAAAATAGAAATAGATAACTTACCATGCGAACAATAGTAGCACTTACAAAATTTTATTACAGATGGAGTTTCTACAACCTAATGTGTGAATGCCATCGATATATGATAACAAACTCCAACGCTATATATAAACTACTAAATACAGAAAAACTAAAATTTGAATAAATTTTGTGCTTCCTGTGAATGCCGTACCTAACTACAATTGTGAACTACACTGAATTGCTCCAGTAAACTGTGGCCTTATTGTGAGAGAAACAAGTTTTAAACTGAGAATTATAAAACTTTGAGCTCGTGTTTCCGTATCTGACAAAGTATTTGAAATGGAGCGGTTAAAGTATGGAAAATTCACATTTTATGCGAATTGTATTCATGCGAACTTCATTTAATGATCTTACTGGAAAATACATAACCACAAGTTGATATTGATAATAATCGCACTGAGTCGCACAGAGTGAGAATGAATTTAAAGATCATTAGAATTAATTCAAAGTGACTCAACTCTACGTACGAATGTGCTTGACAACATCAATTATGAGCGCTTGTAATTATACTACATATCAGTTTTTGTGTCATTACACACACATGAACATGTTGGCTACTGTTATAACGATCATTTAAAGCTGTATGTATATCGAAATATAAATAAAACTTACACTTCACTAATTTACTAGAACACTGATTTTGGAATCATGAATTCAATAGGACTGACGTTAGCTACCATCTTAAAACTTAGAAAAAATTAGGGTACAAGTTACAAGATCGTATCTCTACTGTCTGTATATTCTCATTTACGTTTTTATATTGCGTTTGGTATTGAATGTAAACTATCAAAGCAAATTGTATAAAAATCCCGAAAAAACATCTGTCATTTTATTAAACACATTAAACACAATTTGGGCTGGATGCAGATGGCTGGAAATCAATAATTTTATAATTGTAAACTCTACAATGCTAAAGCGAACAGGAATAACTCGACATTAAATCATTATTAGTGAAGTACAATAAATTATTATTTTTTGTATCGCAATGTCAGAGCAGAGACGCATTCAGCCCTCTGGAGCCAATTACCGAGTTTTTGGCAACCCGATCGCGCTTCATGGGAACGCTTCGTCCCAGCGAATTGTGACGCTTTTATGGACGTTGTTAGCGTTGTGGCGTTCTCGTTCCCACGTCGAGGGATACTGGCGTCCATAAAGTATATTGCAGTAGTAAACTTCGAAAACAATAAACGGGTTTCGTGGGTCGCCCAATCTACATTTCTGTGCAACAATCAACCACCACCATCAAATACGAACTTGGAATGTTCTAAATTAGTTCCCTCAATCGATGACAGTCATGCAATAGGAGTGAAGTTAAGGTTGATAAATAAATAGATTATAAATTTGTTGTAGGACCGGAAATATGTTTAATCAGATTTCTTATGATCTACTGTTACACTATTAAATACTCGTATTATTTCTTTTTGGAATAGAGACTATTGCTTTGAATTGGGAATTGTCATCAGATGGATCACTGAAAAGTCATGGATATGGAAGCATGGAAAACTAGTGGATAAAGATGTATTAATGTATAATTGGAGGATAATGCTGAATAAACCGATTATTTGGGAACCTGCCTGAGCGTTGTTTTACTACTAAGCAGCAAAAAAATCTTAACAAATATTTTGAAGATCGCGAAAATTTTCTTCTGTTTTACATTGTCCAGCTCATACGCACTAATAGTGGTATCTGATTCATCTAACATTGTCACGCTTATTTCTGTCGCAAACAGCAATGATTGTTGTCTATTTCGGTTTGTATGCCGGTTTGGCAGAGTGCAGGCAAAAACAAACGGCATTATAATTTTTCTTTCTATTATAAACACATTAAGAGTAATCATTTTATTTGGTT
Organism: Telegonus apastus; assembly: GCA_018250635.1. Lineage (NCBI taxonomy): Eukaryota > Metazoa > Arthropoda > Insecta > Lepidoptera > Hesperiidae > Telegonus > Telegonus apastus. The sequence goes on along the minus strand of DWNY01000116.1, from coordinate 12,291 downwards.
CTTGTTAGCCTCATTTTTATTACCATTCTCGCTTCATGGCACGTTAGAAATTTAAAAGTAACCTTAAAAATCGTTTGAGATTTTGTTGTAGTAGGATTTTACAATAATATATCTAGTAACACGTGTTAAAAAAATACTTTGATATACGCATGTTTTTGATTATTTGCTCTTATCATCACGTAATTGTTATTACTAAGTTGCCATATAGGTACTACAAAGTATTTATTGACTTTCTAGCATCCATGCTTACTATAAGATCTCTTTAATCGCACAGCATTATTTCAAGCTAATGACTCAACTGTGTCTTGTTTGTATGCGCTGTACATGACTGCAATACACGAAACCGGCAAGTACGTTTTGGTCGTGTTTTTCATTTTCATTCCAAGTGTTTTTCCACAAATAGCAGGCGGCTTGCATTCGCGGCGACTAACTCAGAGGACAAAAGGTGACTTACAGGTTCATTGCACGCGTAATTTATTTAAATACTTACGTAGAAACAATGTTACGAGACAAAACATTTTTGTTGCGAATTTTGAGGTTGTTCAATTTGCAGTTTAATTTTTTTTTATTGAATTAGTGTGAAGTTTACGTGTTAAGTGGTCAGAAACATTCATATATGACATTATGAGAGGGTTCTCGTTGAAATTTTATCCTACCTCCTTTTTAACCTCTAAAGAAGATTGAAAACGCCATGTATAAGTGTCTTTTCCGTAGGTACAAAGAACCTCGTAAAATGTCCGTCACCACTGAAACATCACCAAGCGTAACCTTATCACGAAGAATACTACGTCTAACCTCTACGGGATATGATGCATGTTAAAGATGTACATATAATAATTATAATGTTGCATCTATTGATTTCATTATTAAAGTCATCAACACATACGTATTGATGAGTCTGAAACAAAATGAAAGAATATAACTTGGTAGATGGAACATTATTATCTGGCCGTAATCAAACATGTTCGATCCGTCGCTGTAATTACACGCGCGGTGACTAACTATTGTTCGGCTAATTAGCCCTTCCGTAATTGTACACAAATTGGCACGCATTGTGTTACTTTGGTTAGTTATATCGTGTTATAATCAGGAAACAGTGTAAAGTCGTTTAAATGAAACAAATATATCTGATAACCGTTTATGTTAATCATATTAATATTCACCGAAATGATAGTTTATAAAATCTTGGTTCTTTTGGAATAGAAAAATATTTCTAATACCTCAATAATTAACTCTCTTGTTGACTTCACTGGCTACTTAACGAGTGTAAATATAGCTTTTCCAGAATGTGATCATCTTTACAACTACTGTTGCTGACTTGAGAGAGTTAGTGTTGAACCGTGTCAAGAGACACTAGAACAAGGTTCAGTCGAGCTCTCAATCCCACTGAACCTGTCGATTGTTTGTATTGCTACTTGTGCCATTGCGTTTGTATTATTTTTATTCTTTTTAACATCCATGCATTAAGAAAAGCACGTTTCTCGTTTCAGCGACTGTGACAATCAAGACAGGATTTAGTTGAATCAAAGAATATAAGATCTAACAACCATAATAATATCACAAATTAAATTGCATCTCTAAATTTAATTTGATAACTGTCACAGGGGCCCTCTTGAAATTCTCTGGAGACAAATTCAGTACTAACGATTCCGACATGATCATGTCCTTGTCAAGTGTAATTGCTTGCGCGCATAGTAATGATTCATCCGCGTTCCGCTCGAGATGTTTTTTGTAGTGTTATTCGAGTTGTATCTTTTAGATCGTCTTAAATTGAAGAATTCCACGCTTGGTTGTTGAGACTAACATTGAAGCGGATCCGCAATCTGAAGAAAGATATTGAACCAGACTTTTTTGCTTTATTAATTTTGAATGGACATTAACTGTAAACGTTAAAATACGTTTTAAAAGAAATGTTTCGAAGTAAGTTTTCTTTTCTTTTATTAAATGAAGAGTGTGATTAAGTTTAATTACATTCTCTTCGAGTTCATAGTTATCATTAAATCATCATTACGTACTGTTATGTTATCTCAAGTGATTCTTTTATGGAAACTAGTACAGCTGTGTACTTAATGTTTATCGCAATTTGCCGAGATGTGTTTCTATATAAACGAACGGCATTCCAGGTCGTGAAGCGCCTACTTAATTTGCAATATCAATTCATTAACATGTAATAAAGGAAACTTGTTGTTAGCGATTTGTATGCGGGGATGTGTCGGAGTGTTGACGAATAGCTGTTGTTACGGGGCCGCCGGCTGCAATCGATTGTTGATCTTGTGTTCATGATTATAAGACTTGTGTGTCGCCTTCGTTGACATAAGCTAAATCGTATATTTTATGTGTCGTTAATGTGATATTAGTTGCTATAAAACTGCGAAGACCGGAAAGTCAAGAATGCATTACAAAAAATGAAATATATATTTATGATTCGGTAAAATTTGGCTGTAATTTGCAATTACAGATGGAGTATTCACAAAGTATGGATGCAAATATTTTGGGATAATGTTCCGAAGTCCACTTAATGGATCTGTAACTAACTCCAGATATCATTGGGATGGTTTACCGAGTTTCCTATAAAAGCGTCTATACTCTCGAGTACTAAATTGGAAAATCCCGTATAAGTCTTTATCCCACCCTTGAAACAGCAGAAACAGCTTTGAACATTGCTCTTATAAGATAGAATTAAATAGGTGACGCGGTGGAGCCCGGGGCGAGACCACGTAGGGTTCTCTCACTTTTACCGTTTAATAAAAGATTCATAAGTCTTGCAGTTTGGATATGCTATAAAAAGTGCATTGTTGTAACAAAGTGCAGTTGTGCACAAGGCCCCAGGGGAACTCCAGCTACGAGCGACGTTACTGGAGTGTAGCGCTGACATCGGCCATCCTCCGGGGAGCCGAGCGATTTGCGACACTCTTGTGAAATCATTGTTTGTTCAAGTGTTATCCATACGTGGTGCTTGTACATTATTAGTGCTGTATTGTGTAAGCGACATTTATAGGTTTTCCCGGCATTCAAATAGTTATATTCTTTAGTAGGATACATTGTACATTATTGCTAAATCGAAATCATTGTGCTGAGTGAGCTATTTTAATGTAGCAATAGTTAGGTACAATGTGGTCTAACTGGTGTAAATGATCATATACTAATCATATAAAATGAATCAATATTAAAGAATACTGATGTCTAACCGAGTGGTAGTAATCGATTTCAGAACAGAATATATCTAATGCATTAGTCATTGTTGCCTAAAACATTGTATTACGATAAAGATACGTAGGAAAGGAATCTTGCATGTGACGAGCTTTTTAGTAGGTACGAGAAAAAGTAGGTGGTGCCCTTGCCGCTTCGCTTTGCATGTTTCAGCGCAGCACTACCGAGCACTACCTGCCCTGGATATCTATATCGACAGTGTAGCTGTAGTTAAGTGACTAAGAGTTCTATCACCTTTAGCTCGAAAAACAAATTGGCTCTAGCAAACGCGGTTCACGAAATGATAACGAAACTCACCGAACGCCACCTGCCACAGTTTTTATCACCGTACGTGTCGGTGGGCCGCTCGGCTCGGTGACTCACTCGCTATCATAGACAGGTTTTTGTTTCTCAACTCTTTTTGCCCGGACACTGCATGCGATGGTTTTTGCTCCACCTCAACGTCAGGGCGAAGCCTACAGACTATCTTTCATACGCTGTCGCACTTGCCGAAGAGCGTTTGACAGATTGTTGGATGTACAATTTTATTAGTGTCAGTACCTACAATGTAGTGTTAACAGTGCTGTTGGTTTAATTTCGGATATTATGGATCGTTGTTGAACTTTATTAGTAATAAAATATTTTTAATGATTGCCAATGACATGAAATAAATTTGAATAAAATACCAACTTATTACTAGACTTAAAAGATTCGTCAAAAAACTGATCGGGTTTGTCTTTTTCTTTTTTTATTTACATGCAAATGGAAAACCTAAGCAGATTATTTTTTATAGTTAATAGAGTATGATGCGGCTCTTATATTATAACTATAAAAAAGCAATTAAGTATTGTCATTATTTACTGTATCTGTACTCATATAATGGGCAGATATAGTTTGGACCATACAGCTACAACAAGTCTCAAACATTGCAAGCTTGGTACGAAGTGGTCATAAAGAAAAAGTGTTCATCATTAGCTATGAATTGCCTCAATTTGCGATTGTAGTATTACTATCTAATGGCTATGCTCGTTGCAGCATCATTACGTTCTCACAAATAAAATTTGATTGTATGATTGCTACGAGCGTTGGGTTTGGGATGAAAATGACTGTGGATAGCTACTTTCCATCGCCATAAAAATTGTACATGGTATATTGCTGTTCAAGTTTATTACTATTGCTCTTTAATACTTCCTCTCCGTAATGGACACGATGGTCTTGCCGCTAATAGAGATATTGATGTTTCCGTATTTCAATATCTTTATGATTGCGGAAAGTATTCATAAATATTGTACCAAATTGCAGCGCTACTGCGAAAGTTCCGACTATGATGTATTTATCGCAGCGCACTACGGAAATTTTATCTAAATGAAAAAAGTTTTAAATTTATAGGAAGCAGTTTGTTTAACTTTAACTTAAAACATCTATAGCCTTACACGTATATGCAATGTTCTTTTGAACGACAAGAGATATACAATCAGTCATATTATCGAGTCTACGATAATATCATGTAAAATCAGATCATTATCAAAAGGACCTAATGAGCGTGCTATACCTACTCCTTTTTTCCGGAGGACACTCAAAGGAAAATCGAAGAAAGATCATGTTTAACGCTTCATCAACACATTGGTCCTCCAACCTATCTCAACAGGATGTCCCCTGATAACAATGTGCGATCATAGCTCATCTCGGCAGCGCCTGGCGCAGCGCCAGGCTGCGCTATATATAGCAGCATTCCGTCTGGCGTGCATTCAGTGCTTATGGCGTTCACTAATGGTGTTTGCGTGATCTGTATGCTGAGTTGGATGTGCGCTAGATGATCTGTTTGGTATACATAGTCTCTCACACTCGTAGATTAGATGCTTAGTCGTGGTAATAATGTTAAATTCGTTTTCGTTTATTCCAGTGCATTATGAGCTTCAGTTAGGCAAGTTAAGTTTTACATATTGTACAAGTGTACAAGTCAGTACTTGGGAGGATATAAACCAATGGCTTTGGAGTATAAAAAGATTGGCATTTAATGCAAGGATGCTTGATTAGCTATTTGATTTAAACATTTTATTTTACATGTTTTAATCAAATATTGGCACTAACTTTGTGAAAACTCTTAGGTGTAACATTGTAAATAGATGCACGTTCACGTATACGAGTAGTTTCTAGCAAAAGCAGTTGACTCAATAAGTGTGTAGACGCCGGCTATCTTGCCGTATGTGGGGTAAGAGTGTTATTAAGAGCGGGCGGCGGCGCCTGATCGATCGCTAAGCAAAGCTCATTAGACATGCAGCGGTGTTTGAATAATCTGCAGCGCTGAACGCTAGATGTATGTCTCGCATCTGTACTGGTACTGGGGGAGTAAAATCTCGTGCTTTTAATTTACCAGTATACAGCCATAGTATATTAGTTTGCTAAAAATGAATTATTGAATTATTCCTTTTATCTTTATTAAGTCCCTTTATATCCAGTATATAAAGGGCATCATTGATTGGTGTGTAGTAAAATGTAGTTTCAATTAATTCTAACAATTACTTTTAATTTACATTAAAGTATATTGTGTATGAACACCAAGATTGACAATAGTGAAGGATGTGGTAAGTACCGCCGGTCTCACGTTTGTGTCTCAATAAGTAACATCTGGACACCGCATCAAGTGTCTGAAGTAGACAAAGAGGCCGTTGACATTAGAAGGTTCTTCACATCACATTGACACACTAGAAGCAATGAAGAACAAGTTCCATATAACAGTAACAATAAATTAATAGTAAATTACATTACGTGGAACGGTGACTCGTTACAACGTTAAAGTTTGATACATGAATATGTGGAACATGTAATTATAATGACAACAACAATAAACATGTCCGCTTCACGCGGAGTGGGGTCGCGAAATTCTCCAGCATTAGTTTTAGACAGACGTGATGGAATGCTTCGGACTGTTTTAGCTCGGCCGAGTTTAAAATACACTCGCCGTGTTTATTTTCTCGTCGGATTTATATCATCGCGATCCATTGGTTTATTGATAAACGCAGCCGGATGTCTGATTTTAGCAACATCCGGATACGAGCCATTATGTTTATAAAGATGTGATTGGCGAATGTTACAGAACAAAATGACTGTTTTGGCGCCGGGAATGCTTAAAGTTTATGGCTTTGGAATGTTCTATTAACACTCATTGTTATATGTTAAAATGTAAGTATTTTTACGATAAGTTTTAATGTTTTTTCTATGTTAATACGCGTACTTAACTTAAAGGGATACTTATCTATTTAAAGAGAAGGGGTTTTAAAATTTAAATATTAATTATCGACCAAAATACTCTCAACAGGGGCCGCATGTCGTCCACATGGTTACCCTTTTGTTATTCTTCCCTTCTAAGTACTTCTAAGTTCTAAGTACTTCTTTGAAGTTGCCCTAAAGAAATAGGGGACATGGTCTATTCTCACTATAGTGTGAATGTTATTCCCGTCGTGTGGATTGTTTTACATTTTATAGTAAACAATATTGACTCGCATGTAATTGTCAAATGCAATTAATATTGAACTTCGAAGAATCTTTAAATAGATGCACCTAAACGCGTAATTAACACGTAAATCCATCAATTTTTTGGGTACTTTCTGCTTACTACTTATTTTCAAATTTTCATCATATGTATACTGATATATGATTAATATTAATTACTAAAGACAAGTTATAGTGAAGTGACGAGCCCTATATTGCGTATAAACCCTTAGACTTTTATTAAAACTTAGGGAACGATTGGAATGACTATTAGTATGGTCGTAAGCTCCTAAGACTGCTACATCCGGTGACTTCAAATGTCCCTTTCGTCTTCCCAACACCTGCTTCCTTTGACCGACGACAAACGATAAATATATACGATTAGATCTATAATATATCTTTTTTCCCCACGTATGTCGACCCAAGCGATCAGTCTACGTATCGTACAAGTACAAGCAAAGGTTTTGATGAATTTGAGTTTGTTCTGTCCCGGGTCGCCGTTCTTGGCCATAGGGCTTGCTTTAGTTCTGCTTTAATACTTGGCCGATAGGTGGGCAGCTTCTATTTCTCTTCTGTTCTGAGAGGTTATGCCTATGGTTTATGAATGTAAAATTCGGTATGTCTCATATATGTACTGATAATCAAAGAATGACTTATAAGTTAACGTAATTATTTGGTCTGCATAATATTACAACTAGTTCAAGTATAGTTCAAACATTTGCGTAGTAAAATTATTATTTTACTCATAAAATTTACATGCATAATTAAAATTTTATTGCGACTGTCATCATAATATTTCTAACGACATTTTTCACACACGGTTCAACAAACTTTGTCTCTCCTCCCCCTATATACCTCCCTATTTATCCATCCACATTCATATTCAGTCTTCAATGACCACGTAAGTCACCATGTGAGTTTGACTTAATATTTTATAAATGTTCTATTTACTCAATGTGTTTTAAGCTATTGGTCATAGGCCTAATTTTTTGGCGCCACTAGGTCTGTTCCAGGATCCTCTGAACCTAACGGTTGCCATCTATTTTCTCCATGCCGTCAGTGCACCTGGTTTGAAGGTGTTTTATTCATATATGTAGTCGAATCGAACAATATAAATAGCATCGACAGGAACGCAAGGAATTAAAATTCTATACACCTAATAGTCACACATCACAAGTAAAAGCGAATTTCTAGTAAGAATGCATTTAACATTCGTAGTACTACTGAGGCTCGCTCGGACACCTGTTGTTTTTATGTCAAATACCTGATGCCAATAGCATATTCATTTGAATTGCAACCAGTACTTAGCAATTGTAATATAGTTGGTAATTAGCTGCTACCGTCTGTGTGTAACACTGTCTGTCTGTGTGTGGCTGTATTGCAATTGTAGTCAGGGTTGTAGCTACCGATTGTTTCATTGTTTGATCGTTGACAATTTAGATTGATTTGATTATTTCGATAATCTACAGTACCACCCTACTAGAGTGCCGGTTACAAAGATGCATACAATTTAATGAATGAATTTAGTATTGGCACACGGAAGCATTTACTATACTATCAGTTACAATATATTTTTCTTACTCCCCTACCGGATCATCCTTATTAGTATCAGATGTACCGGTGCGCACGAGCGGGCGTAACGCGCGACAGACGAGCGCGTGCGCCCCCGCCAGATGCGGGCTTATCAATGAAGTGTGTTTTAGCAGGAGTAGATGATGTAGATAGCGCCAAATGAAAATAGATTTCCATTAATATCATACCTATTAAAATGTAGTAACGAATGAAAGTGTTCGATACACCGATAGTTTGTAGTATTTGTAACAAAAATAAACTGTTATAATCGTATTTTATATAGAACACTGCTTAATGTTTAAGAAGCGAAATGTTTTAACCAATTTCTTGTGAAATGGTCTCGAGAATGTTATCTGTATGAAACTAAATTGAGTATTTTATACCCTTTTCAATAGACTTGGAAGTAAGTAACTGACTAACATTGACATTTACTTCTAGCTTCATTCATTCAGTCATTAAATATACAATTTTATCGTTTTACTTGCCTTTTATGGTTCCAATTTAGTTTAACCGCTAGCTTGCAGCGCAGAGACACATAATTGGTTGCATTACGACCTTTATACTTTCTTGATTAGCTGCTCGCAGGTACATATGGTTGAGATCGCACGCAATGCGGTGAAAGGTGGGAAACCATGGTGCCTCCCTAGAAAGCACAACGATTGAATAGTAGAAATTCTGACATATATGACCCACGTTAGAATTTTTATCCATAACCAGTTTGCAATTAACTGTTTGAGTGATTCATAATTGATTAATCCTAATAAGGCTGATAGTATAAAGTACCGGGGTACAACTAGTATACCAGGAATCGTAATTAAAAATTAATTTATTAGGGGCCGCCGCTACTAACGTCATTTAACTATCTCTTAACTACGCTCATGTAATATCGTAATATGGTTACTTTAAAGCCTGGAGCCCCGGGCAGCGTTAGGATTGAGTAATGTCCACAAGAGAGTAGCGTAGCAAACACATGTTTACTAGATAACGTAGCATGGCGATGTCCGCAGTAAATTTCGTAGCAAAGCATTGTTCTATAGGGACGAGCGTAGCAAAACAACGGCCACTAGACTTACGTAGCAATGCAATGTTCTTAAGTAATGTTCACCACCAGATATTTTTGTAGCATAATGACGTTCGCCGGATACTTGCGTAGCAATTAAACTTTCACGTTAACTTCGCGTAGCCAAGCTACTTTCTCTAAATCCAATTAATATTAGAACACGTGAGGGTAAAGCCACGTGCTCATTGTAATGCCCGCCTGACTTGGTGCCAACGGTAACTGATCGTATGACCTCTTATGAGGTCGTCGGGAATTTCCCAGAAGTATTGATTTGTTGTGACCTACATGTCATTTATTCGTTGATCCATCTGCAATGCGCTTTATATTTTTTGTTATTCTATTGATTGTCATATCATGTGTATTATTGACGCTTTGAATATACTAGATAAAGAGACTATTATAGGATGTTCCAATCATCATTACGTATAAAATTTAGTCCAGTATGCTATATAAGCCAGTAAGTATATTTGATCCTTTTAAGGTAAGCGTCCATGAGCCAGGGTTTAGGTAGACAGTCTTCGTAAGGTGATAGCCGTAGGTCACTTTTACAACATCATATTATCTTGAGCGTCATTTTTTCAATCAATATAATGATGGATTGGTTGTGTTTGTTGCAGGCAAGGTGGTGTGCGGCGCGTGCGGCGGCAAGTGCAGCGGCGAGGTGCTGCGCGTGTCCGACAAGTACTTCCACACGGCGTGCTTCACGTGCCGCGCGTGCGCCGCGTCGCTCGCGCGCGGCGGCTTCTTCTGCAAGGACGGACACTACTACTGCCCCCAGGCGAGTGACCACACCATCACTCGAGGTTGTAGAGCCATTCAGGGCTCGGGTCCACACACACTCACACACCACTCCCACATCTATTTGTGCTGTGTACTAATTTGAATAGTGTGTAAGGAAGACATATATATCCTAGGCGTTCAGCCTTAGTCCTCGGGGACCGGAGCACATCTATCGCTAACCTTGTATCATTAAGTGGACTACATGCTAAATGCTAATTCTAAATTATTAAAAAAACTATACATACCCTGTTGGACATACCCCTCCCCTAATTGGCTTCATCAGCTGATACTGCGCCTTCTGAATCCAGCGGATTCCGGCTGTTTTCAGGTCATCGGTCCATTAATGTTCCTTTAATTAAATAAATTAGGTTGCTTGCGTTGCCAATTGCTGATCTGATGAGGCCATAGTGCAAGATACATGCCGAGGTTTGCGTTGGAACTTAAACAATTGATATAACAATGCATGCGTTTGAGGCTAAGTAAAACTTATCTACCTCAATTGTCATGTTGATATCGTATGCCGTGATTTAATATGCCTACGACCATAGAGACTAGGTATAAAATATTTCAACTCTGGCTTTTGACCTAGTTAGTGAGTTATAAAGTCATGTTAAATCCATGTTCGCTAGGCTCGTTGATTTTACGGCCGTCATGCATCTATTTTCCATCACAATTTCAGGTTTATACTACCGTGACGAAGCATCAGCTATCGTTATGTTACTATTTTATGTTCTATGGTGAGAGAAAGTATTGTATAAAGGTTTGAATTAACGAAATTATTAATAATCAGAATAACTTTTCCATTTTTTTATTCAGAAGATATAAATAATGTAAATCCTCTAAGCCCCTACGACCCGAAATAAATGTTTTGACAGATATATCTCTTCTCCGTGATTACGGGACACCAAACAAAATTTTTGTCGCATAAAATGTTTACTAAAAATTCGAGTCTCGACAAATAAAATGAGATTACCAGATAGGCGGGAGCACATGGAATAGGGGAGTGAATTTATATTTCCAGTAGAATTTTGACACCTTATCATATTTTATTTTGTTATACTCGTTCTTTACCTATTTGGATGTTGTATTACTGTTGTGTTACTTGCTAATACATATATATTATTACGCGGGTTCCACAAGTACAAATTGATCAATTTATTTGTATATTTATATAATCAATTGAAATACCAAACTAGCATACAGTCCACCTGATGGTAAGTGGTCTCTGCCGCCACCAATAAGCATACCTGGAATTAATCAGAAGTGCGTCCCAAGAACTATAATATTCGCCAGATATGGAAGTGAACAGGATACTGTATCCTTTGAACGAAACGCAAGAAATGCTTCAAACTAGAAATAGGTGTGGGGGTGATACTTCCCCGTTCAGATCATATCCATTCTACCACCTGGCAAGTGGCATGCATACGGGTGAATTGGGCGTGTGGTCTTGCGACCACACTTTCGACCGCGCTTTGCTTGCAAGCAAAAGCGTACTAAAAGTTATTGTCGTACGTACAGGATTACCAGCGCGCATTCGGCACGCGGTGCGCGGCGTGCAACCAGTACGTGGAGGGGGAGGTGGTCTCCGCGCTCGGCAACACCTACCATCAGAAGTGCTTCACATGCGCCCGGTGCAAGTGAGTGTGCCCAATGCACATCGTCGGCTATTCCAATGGTTTCTGCTTGGGTCGCGCGATTGAGAATTTGATTGAGTATGAATGCAGCATTGTTGATTTTGAATTTATTTGGATCAATAGTTATACCTACAACCAGTATTTTGAATGAAGCAAATTAACGGAGAAGTAAAAATAGTTAACAGTATAAGAGTAGCAACATCGCTGACCCTAAAATTTTTATTGAAGGTTTGGATTGCCTGAAGGGAGTATTTTGTATCGCTCAGTAAGCCAGCTATATATGTACATTGAAGCTTTTAAAAAGTCCGTGCATATTCTTTGCAGTAAATATGTTATTATTCTGTTATTTATTGTATAAAAAAACTTATTTCTATTAAAAAAATTACAGCAACTTATATTTTCCAATTTTGGGTACGGCTTTATCAGTGCTCTAACCGATTGAGACAGTTCCTATCAGATTAGAAAATTAATAAACTAGTTCAATACCCGAACTGTGTGAAGTGTACCAATTTGCACTTGGCCAGCGTGATAGACTGTGGCTCAAACTCTTCTTATTCTGAGAGG
>DWNY01000115.1:0-20808 GCA_018250635.1 Telegonus apastus | reverse complement strand
TAACATAAAATACAAGACATCCCATAAAATTATAAAACGAAATTGTCTCAGAACGGTAGGTAGATTGTAGACGGGATAAAAGCTAAAACAAGAAATTCTCGGGCTTTTTATATGTAAATTGCTCCACGAAAACGACCTAAAGATTACGCTGACATAGGAGAAACCTAGGCTTTTACGGAGGAAAATACCGATTAAGTTAAGCCACGACTTGAAAAAAACTAATTTGGAAGGATAACGACGTTTACTTTTCAAATCTTCGGCTCGCAGCTACTGTTATTCGATTTTAAAAGGCTAGAACAAATTTAAATTCAGTACTGCTCCTAAAATGTTGAAAGAGAATAATAATAAACCATTAGTTCAAGAAGCTTCCCTCACATTAATTTATTGATTCCAGTTTCTTTTATGGAGCGTTTAAAATATTTTATATTTTCTCCGTGAAGAACAAAAATAAATCTATCCCACAGGATCGGTGCATTTTTCCGGGATAAAAAATAGCCTATATGTTATTCCAGACTAAAATGTATCTCTGTACAAAAATTCATCTAAATCCGTTAAGCCTTTCTGAAGTCATAAAGTAACAAACATCCATCCATCCATCCTCACAAACTTTCAGCTTTATAATATTAGTAACATGTTTTATTATCTTTTATCCAGCCATGTTATTGCGGGGAAAACAAGCCAAATATACCTGTTTATATTAATTTAAGTCAAAAGGCATAATGGCAATTTGTAAATAGTATATAGTAGCAGCATTTCAACGGTGCATAAAAATGAATATTTTAAAATCGTAGTCAAAGTGTATTCCCTGCAGAACGCCTGACCTAAAGCATCTCAAAAGTAACTTGAATAATTTATCGGACTTAACGAGGATTAATATGTCTTGAGACCATTAAAATATCATCCCCTGGCTCTTCGTAAATGAATCGTTGTTTGGAGCTAAACAGATTTTCGACTAGATCAAAGTGCGTGATGGAATTAATGTTGAATTTGACTTATGATGCGGGATCGTGAAGGGTTGGCACTTAGCGGGCGAAAATTTGAACAACGTAATGGTTATCAAATTGAATTATTAATGAAAATTGAAACTTTGAGGGCCATAAGGCTTAAGCAAGATGAGCTTTAAGAGGAACTTTTAGGCGAAATAAAAAAAATCAAAAAAACATCAAATATTACACTGTAAATACATAATTTATATGGTATTTTTGATGATGTATTGTTTATTTTAGCTTCCTTTATCCACAATATGTTAATTTACATCATAATATATATACGATTATACACGCACACGAGCGGAATGTATATATTCTCAAAATTATAATTTTATTATGCCAACATTTGTACAAGAAATAATATATTATGTGCACCATCTGTCAATACTTTATCGTTAAACTAACTCAACTCTACCAAAGGCATGGTACCTTACATAATAATCACTGAATAAACTTTAAACGATTTCAACCATCATATTTTCTCCTAATTTGATACATAAGCAAAGTCGATGAAGTATTCAATATTATTCAATAGGAAAGTTTGTTTAAAAACGATATGTTAATCAGTGGCCCCAATAGTTTCGTAACAAAATCAACCGGGTGAGCGGTAAAGAACTTTATATTGATTTAACGAAAAGTAATCTCTTCAAATTTTAAACTGGTTCCTGAGTGGGAGAACTTGCCCGTGAAATCTGTCATCGAAAGAATCCGATGTCGACGAGGCTTCATGTTATCGCCCTTCCGGTTCGGACCGCGGCGAAGGAAATGGCCATGTTAGGGAAAATTCTCAGATATTTTACAAACGAAATGTTTCCAGAATTGCTTGGAGAGAAATGTTTGTTAAACAAAATCAATACTGTAATAACGGTGTGTTGTATGAATTTTATATTGATGATATTTATTTTACAATCAAGTTAACTTATGTTGACCATAAAAATGTTTACTATTTTACGACGTACAAATTCATGTTGCTCATTCTTGGAATCTTCAAAAGCAGATGTTTTTAAATACCTAACATTTAGAAAATTACCATAAATTCCTCATTCCGTTTTACAATAGGACATTTCCAATGCTTTCAAATCTAACAATACCACCCGGCATGTCAAAATGTCATAACACGACGCATGTACACACAAAGTGATCGTAGCTAATACCAACCGTGACAACAAATATACGAAAACCGTTTATTCACTAAACCTTTATTGTTATTCTAGCATTGACACTGACGTTTTTATGTACGAAGATTCAAAAGGAAGTAAAGCGTATGTTGTAGATAAAAGGGTTGGGAGTACAAAAGCAGTTGGAGTAATACGAGATACACAGGTGTCAAGTGCCGGCATTCCTGTCAGTTGGAACGTTTGTTCGTATTGTAATAGTATTGACAGAGCGCTGTCTCGTCTCGCTGATGATTGCGACAGTACCTGTTGTTCCGAATGTGTTTGCTGATCAAATGTTTGGGAATATTCGAATGGTTTGGATTATTTTTTCGTTACTGAATCTTGTCTTCAAATATTTGACATTCGGATTAAGCAATGCTTGTAATAGTTTTGTAATACGGAAATGGCAAATGAAACTAATTGTTTATCTATATACAGATAAAAATGCTACTGTTCATAGAAAAATTCTAGGTCTATGGTTCATACAGAAGTATTTATTGAAATGGTTAAGTGCTCCTGGTTCTATGATCTTAATGTCTTTCTTCTACGCTGTATAGTTGTGAATTTAAGACTTGGACAAGACTATATCTCAACAGATTTAGATGTATCTAGGACTACGGTCTCTGACGTTGGGGTCTCTTACACTTACGGAGGTAAAACTGCTATTCTGCGGGGTCTGTTAAGGATATAGATAAAAATTACATTTGAGCAGAGAGGCACACTGTTAGATGTGGAAAGAGAAGTCGTTACCTTACCCCTCGGTACGGCAGACTTGCTGAAAAAATCACGAGATCTAACTTCATCGCGACTGAGTGGGCAGTAACGTTTTTTCACTGGCGGTAATGTTTCAAATCACGTGGAAATTTAAATAGCAGACGGGCAAGCGGAAGCCGAGTTTAAATCGGAGAGTCGTAAAGGAAAAGCCTTTAGGTTCACTGCTGCAATAAATATTTTTTTAGTTGACGATACACCGTTATATCAGTGAAACACCTACTTTATACTGCCCGTACTAAACTATAATATATCGTTTTTTTCTGAATTGGATTTACACATCTTTTCAATTTTTTATATAAAAAAAAGAATTATTTTTAAAGCTTCTTCACTTAAATCGCTACGATATTACTGTCAGATGCTAAATCAAACTGCATAACAGAACAAGGAAAAAGAACGTCAAAGTACCTACCATAAAATTCAACGTTAGTATTACAACTGTGAAAATAACATTTTATTCCGTCCGCGAATCCGACGCGTGGCGAAAACCGCGCTTGCAACGGGCGATGTATTTTAAGAATGCATACGTTTATAAAGTGCTCGACGACGCAGGTGTGTATTCTCAAATCTGATCAAAAGCCATATAATATCCGCTTTGCCGGCTCGCCGGGAGCTGCAAATGTACGACTAGATTTACAACCGACTTCGTGTACTGTCGATTCTTGAAAAATTCTCCAGACATCATTTGGAAAAGGTTGGACAGGCTTCATCTGAACATTTGACCATCAATTTAGAATTAAATTCAGAATACTGGTACTCACTTAATCTCTCTCTCTTAGAAGTTCTGTTAAACATACATCTATTCTAGAAAAGGGAGTTTTGGTGCCATCGTCGTGTTTGGCGTTGTGTGTTGATGGCCAAAATAAAAAAGGTTTTCATAGGTTAACTGATATTCCTATCTTATCTTACTTAGTACTTTAGTCATATGACATGGTATCTAAAGGAAGAGATGTTGTTACAATACAAGTGTACAGACAAGATTCTAACACAAGATAATAAAGGTTATTAATTGTATTTAAAGTTAAGTTTATCAATAGTCTTTTCTTTTTTATTTTCATACTTTATTTTCAATATACAAACAGTACATAACAACGTTATTATATAAGTGTTAGCGTCAACAGCTGGTTATTCCAAGTTGATTACGGGCGGTCTGCGCTCAGTAAATCTGTATGAGATGTCTTCTTATATTTTTTTACCTTTTTCATCTGCCGAAGATTTATGTTTCCTTTAAACCCCATTGATTTACTCCTTGTTTATTTTCAAGGTCGTTATTATCTTGAGTTATCTTGAGTAAATCTTTCATTAGCAATCAAAAGCTTAATAACATACAAGTCGTAAAATTCGTCTACATTAAACCTGACAAAAAGTAGACTGAACAAAAAATGCGCAACTATTAATTCGTAATTATTGTTAATATTTCCAATTATTTTTTTGTTTATATATTTATACCTGTCATTAGTACCTCCACTCTCGTGTAATCGTCTTGTTACATTTAGAATTTGTGAACTTTACTTTCTTCATATAAAGACAACCATACAGAGGCAAACATTTTTGCTACATAATATAAATCGACATTTCATACCACATTTTACCACCCTTGCATGTTTATTTTTGAAACGCCTTGTCACTTAAGCTTTCAAAAGCAGATGTGTCACGCTAAAACGCAACACCCGATGCTATTCCTTACGTAATAAATTCAAAATTCTCACCCGAAACTCAAGTTGAAATCCTTAAATAAGTACGAAAACCGCACGTGAATCTATTCTGCACTCCGAAACCAATTAAAATGGATCTTAAACCAGCTTCGAGCATCCATTCCGGCGATTCCTGTGAAATTCCTTCGGTAAAAGTAACTGGTTACTGATTGAGAACGATCCAAAAATACATTTTCAGTGTCGACCGCGCTCTCGTAAATTAGTTGGATGGATTGACACGACGACGCGACACCGACACGTCTGCCGTCTGGTGTCAAGACACCGTGACGTCATTGGTACGAAGAAAGTTTGTTTAAACGTATAAAATTAAATCTTTCTTATTTGCAGTACTTACTTGAAATCTCATTTTTTGGTTATTAAAGAGTTATTAAAATCATTAGATTGAAAAACATGGGTCTTATATAAGTTTTTTTTTATTTGTTTCCTAAATTAACTGATATTATTTATGACTTTTATCCTTTTCTTATCCCCTCTCGTAATATTTATTACAATCCTAAGTATTTGCCAAAACAGGGTCTTAATGCAAAAACACAATTTACGTAGGTATTAGGAATTTTCTTGTAAATTAGCTCGATGGCTTGTCTCGCCGATGTGACACCGACACGCGTCTGTCGCTGCGTCGCGCTGGTGTCAGGCAACCGTGACATCATTCTCGAGACACTTCAGTAAATAACTTGTAAATTTGGAATCTTTAATAATTAGTATCACTATATAATATGACTATATAATAATAACGTGATGATACTTATTAATAATATATCAGCAATTTTAATATTTTAGTCTTTAACGTGGCAGAACTTTTCGAGAATTGTATTTGTTGAAATTATTTGATGTTTCTAGTTTACAAAGGTGGGTAGAATTGGACAAATAAAAGAGAAATACAAACAAAAAATAACAAATAAAATAAAAATGCTTAAATATACATTAAACGAGTAAGAGAGAAAGATACATAAAGATAAAACTAATAACTTACATCCGATATTACAACAACCTATGTGCTCTAACGTCACCTTATTTGTAACTCGTTAAGTTGTAAAAACGTTTATTGCCATACTAGGATTTACGATCGGCATTTCTCAGTTTGTGTTACACATATTAAATTTCCAGTCGGTATTTATTAAACAAACTCATAATAACTTACTGCGATACATACTAATTGTTTCATCGAAACATAGCTCGAATATAAATGTTTCATCATTTTTGGGCACTCCCATCAAGAGTTTCCTCAGGGACTTTCACTGCTAGCCAATATTATACATTTCACAAATTTATAATTATTTATTTTTACTTAATTCGCAAAGTCTTTACTAATACCCCGAGCTATCATTTATAACTCATATCAAGTTAATCCTTATTCTCTTG
Source organism: Telegonus apastus (assembly GCA_018250635.1). Classification (NCBI taxonomy): domain Eukaryota; kingdom Metazoa; phylum Arthropoda; class Insecta; order Lepidoptera; family Hesperiidae; genus Telegonus; species Telegonus apastus. The sequence continues at coordinate 14,814 of DWNY01000115.1, read as the reverse complement.
AATTTACCCGAAAAACATCAATTTTCAATACACTTCCCAGATTTTTGGGGTCCATACTATGTGTTTGTATAGTTAAAATACATACAAGATCATGAACTACTAAGCTATTGACTATTAAACACAGTGTAACGTGACGCTTAACGTTTTTTGCGGTCAGCTGCCTACAAGCGAGAAATCCGACAACTGGAAAATAGGTTTGCGAGAGATTAATATTTTTTTGTTGCATTCGTGGTATCCGCTGCATCTGTCTAGGGTATTGCTGAAATAAAACAGATTGTATCAGATACTGATAACAACTTTAAAAACACTTAAAATCATTTCGATTTCCGTTTTAATTCAAATGTTAAATAGCAGGATCTGGGAAGTAAACATTCGGATTTTTTGTAAAACAATAATCTAAATCGTATATTGAATGCGTGGTTCTTTATCAGCTTTTTGATCTAATGCGTGTAATTTTACATTTTGATATCGCTTTTTAAGACTATTTGAAGTTCAGTTATGTTATCAATATAAAAAGAAATTAAATACTTATCATGGAAATAATACTACAAGAAATAGATAATCTGTAAATATTAAGTGAAGACAACGGCGAAGGAAAACATCGTGAGGAAACCTGCATAACTGACAGTTCTTTAAAAAAAGTTCTTGGAGGTGTGTGAAGTCTACCAATTCGCACTTGGCCAGCGCGGTGGACTATGGCCTTAAAAAGCCCTCTCACTCTAAGAGGAGATCCGTGCCAAGCAGTGGGACGATAATGGGTTGGAGACAAATATTAAGTACTGAACCATGCTTATATAAAAATAAGTGCGATTCAAAAAAAAACGCTTAACGATTTTGAACTGGTTGTAACATAACAACGTGTTTTGCGGTTAACCAACAGGCGAGAAATCCGACAACTGGATAATGATTTCGCGAGAGATTAATATTTTTTGTACCATTCGCGCTATCGGTGCATATGTCAAGGTTGCTAAAAATAGCGGAGTGGTCTAACGCGTGGGGCGGATTTCTCTCAAACGCCCCATTGAACGTGTTGACGTATGTAATTTCAGATTCTTCACAAAAAAGTTGGTGTGGGGAGCCGTTGATGGATTTCATTCTACGTACAGTTTGTTCGCCGCCAGGTAAGGTACTTGGTGGAGTAATGACGAGGAAACGTATAAAAAATAAAATAAAATATATAAAACTTTATAAAAGTTGTAAAAGGGACTACCTTTGCATTTAAAAAAGGAAGTTGTATATTAGCATTTATCTTACATTATATTTGGGAATATAGTATGTTTAATACTCTACATTTAAATGTGTAAAATGATTGAAGATAATGATTTAGAAACAATTCTAGTGATTAAAATTCTTTAGAATGAGATGAGAATTGAGAAAAAATGGCTTCATTTTGTAGATGAAGTAATATATGTATATTGTTTGCTGACTGTGATTATTGATTAAATAAGTTAAAGTTCGTACTAATAAGGAATAAAATCTCTGTCTTTTTCAAAACTATACACGAAGATGATGAAAATGTTTATAAAAATATTTTCCAAAATTATGGATTTATGACATTAAACAAGTACCTACATGACAATGGCTAACATCAACAAAATATTAGGTCGAAAGAAATCACAACATCTTCACAGTGTAGTGTTACCATTATATCACGGTGATTCAGGTACAGCTTATATAATTCACAGGTTATTGATCATTTACGTCACCTATTAAAAATTGTTCTATTATTACTTTTTGGAGTTTTAGAGACTTTTGCTTTGAATTTTGAATTGTCATCACCTAGATCAATGAAAAGTCACGGTCAAGAAAGCGTGTTAAACTAGTGCATAAAGGTGCATTAATGTATAATTGGATGATAATGCTGAATAAACCGATTATTCGAAAACCTATCTGAGAGTTGTTTTAATAGTAAGTAGCCTGCGGTGAGACAATTTGGGAGTGACGTTTTAAAATTACCGGGTGGCTTATTTAAACTTCCACATTTTATTTATTTTCTTCCAAAACATAAATCTTCTGCCAAAATAAATTTCAAGTATTACCAACCTACTTCGGTTTTGTAAAGTATACAGTTTATTTTTTGGGTAATTGAAAAGGAATAAATTTAAGTAAGTCTCTTTGAAGTACTCATTCCTGGTGAAGGGAAATTGTTTTCTCAGAATTAATTAGCTCAAGGGATCTTCAACAAATTAAGGCTTAAAAGAGAAAAGCTTCGTCGATTATTTCAAGAAAATACTTAGAAAAAGGTTTTAGCCTATTATTAACATTTTAACTGCCCTCCCGAATTTGAAAACGAAATTCAATTTAGATTTTACAGTTTGATTATATATTAAATTACTAAGGTAATACTCGGAAACATTAACATTCTTTGTATGTATAAAAAATTGATAATGATGAGTTAAATTTCCTGAACTGAAATAAGAGATAGAATCGAAATGATTTATGGATTAAAGTCTGTGTGTACCTTTGACGTTCAGGAAAGTAATTAGATCAATAACTCTAAGTAAAAGATATATTAAATGCTGATAATTTGAATTTATGTTCTGCGTGTTCGAATTTTGTGTTCTGTCTGAATTTAAAAATATCAAAATTTCAAGGGAAGAACATAATATAAGACGGAATGAGTTTAACAAAAATAATCAACTTTAACTACAGAGACTTATAACTATAAATTTTAAAATAGTTTTTTAGAAACTCGATTTTCACACTAAACCTACAGCCCCAAAGTAATTTGAAACCGTTTAAATGCAAAACCATTGTTGCACGCCGGATATAATACTCCAAATTTTTAATGTTTGGGTACGCGTCTGTCAAACAGTCGGGGGGAGATACCATCGTAGTGCTAATAAAAGCCACGCTTTGAAAGCTCATTCAAAAGCTTCATAAAGGAAAGGTGTTTAAGTACAATGACGGCGGATGCTGCGATACAGGGGGATGAAAAAAGCCCATTTGGAAACGATAACATCAAATACTTATAAAATCGCAATGCGTTATTGTTAATACGTCTTTGTGATCAAATCGTTCATTATTCTCCGTATGTTAGTACTGTATTTAAATGTAGCTATTGACACAGGATTATTGTTATTGAATAGTGTGCAATATCAAATTAAAGCGAATTTTTACACATACTTTTAAGATTTTCAGTTGAACCCCCTTACATCTTTGTATGAGAATTTGACGTATCTACTTTTGTCCCACATACGAGAGAATACCACAAACTTAACTTAAAAAGATTACGAAGTAATTTTAGAATTGCCAATTTAATAAAATTTTGACATTAAACATTAAGTCAGTCATTACTCAAGCAAGTGTATACTAGACCTAAAATGGACAAACTAATGAATAAATGGTAAGGTTCACGTAATTCATCGGAATGTAGGTTACAATGATCAGCAACACATAATGGTCAATATAATGTTTAGTCGATATATTTAGTTTGGAACAAACTAGGAATCAAATGTCAATAATCTCGTCCAACTAAGGCATGATACACTGATAGGTGCCAAGGCTCAAAGGCGATTTTCTGCAAAAAATAAAGTCTCAGTACATTTCTAAAAGACTAGTCTGACATTGAACAATGAAGCGAGGAAGTATTTACACATGTTTTTGAAAAGATACTTTATTTTTAAATTCATTTACAAGATCTCTAAGGATCCTAGTATAATTTGCCATTTATAGATATGCGTATGAATATGCAACAATGATTAAAGAACATAGTACTTCTTGCTTTATTACTTTTTTCTCTTGTCATAGAAAAGCAGATTGTATTATTGGTAAATGTATTTGTGCATACATTACATTACATACATTTTATACAGTCAACATCTTTAAATTCTCCTTAATAAATGCAGAACTTACTGTTAAATATCCTTATTTATATCCAACGATTCGACGTCCGACATTTACGGTCAAACGCATCCTCAAGACCGATCAGTTCGTATATAGTATCGGCATTCTACGGGAAGAAAAAAGAAGAATGTTCAAATTGAGAAAAACAGTTGAATAGCGATTCCAATTTGGTCCCACGTCAGGTCGATCGGGACCAGTTTCACAGGCTCCAAATAAGTCTTCACGCGTATGTCACACGGTTAGAAAGGGTTCGAGTTCGCCGCAAAATCCACCTCACAAGGCCGTGTGGGTTTTGCGTCAATATTTTTTCAGAAGCAGTATCGAATTTTATAAACACCCGTATTGGTAGCTTTTTAACTGTTTAGTTTTGTTGTTTGATTTACACGGTTATTCATTAGGCTGTAAATGGATGACTACTTGGAAGACGAAATAGATACTAAATTGAGTATAATGAGAAGTCTTTTATTATTATCATAAGGTCCTTCGATGAACTTAGCCTAAATAAAAGATAAGAAAACGAGTGACCTACCCACTTCATTAAAAAAATAAACATGTATATGTATCTATATATGCGATATTAAAACAATGCATATAACATTATCATTTAAGAAAATTGTAGTAACTATTTATTTATACTTTGAATTTTGATTCTAGGGGTGATAATTCGCCGAGTACATAGCCTACCGCGACAAAGGCTTCACATATCGGTGTGATTGCGGTTTCCCGTCCCCAACTGATTGACGAGTATTTGTTACGTTTCTCCCTCGCCACGATGTTTTATGACCTCGCTCAGGGCGATGTTACATTTCGTGATGTGAAAAACATTGTTGAACTTGTAAGTCGAAATTAGATTACACGTAGTGTTATTGCGCGATCACGCAGCACCAATTCTGTCATTATTTAAGTCATTACTTATTTAATCGGAACTAACTAGAAATTAATTCTGATTTTCTGACATTTGAATTCTTCACAAATTTCTCAAAGATATTTCACGTCTCAGAGGTAAGAAGTGGGACTGTAATGGATTTTGATTCCATATTTTAAAGGTAGCAAACACGCAGTCCACCCGGGAACTAAGATGGAACGCCTCGGAAAAGTATATCACTCTAACCATACTCTTCAAAACAGAACACAGCAGCGCTTAACACAACTGTTTACCAGAAATAGGTGCGGTGGTGTTTCTGACGAAGTCAACTTCGTCAGAACCACCACCGCACCTGTTTCCCGTGGTTTAAACGACTAAGGGTTCTATCGCCTTCTATCAACAAAGTGATTCACGACAGTATAATAATTAAATTACTTTAGGTAAGCGAAAATTGGATAGCAAAAATGTGGGGCATATTATAGTGTCAGTATATAATTAAGAAGCTTAATAGTAGGCTTTAATAGAATTTAGTAGACCTTCGATTTATCGCTCTTTCTCTGTTCTATTATTTCTTTACTTTTTCTCTTATCGTGCGCAGCCGATATGTACAAAAACTATTGAAGTAATTACAGCTTTTCTGCACTGATTAACGCGTGCTTATTAATTACGCCAATCTCCCCTACAATGTTTTGCGATCGCATCTGCATGAAACATTATCACGACATGAAACTTTTTTACTATCACATTTATGAAGTTATATATAATTCGTACATAGTATTGGACATCTTTTTATATCGATTTCATCTTTCCAGAGATTAACTCCGCTTTGTTATATATTACAATTTCTTACAAATATGTTGCATATGAACTTGAACATTTTAGTGATATTCTTTCTCTTTCAAAAATACTTTTCGCCTTGATTCACACTTAACTTTTCTTTCCAAATCAGTGTCAGATTGTAAATCGACATCAGAAGATTTCTTTGTAGACTTTACAGTTTGTCGTACATCATCAGTTTGAATATGACGTATAATTTTAAACAATGCACGTGAGTTTGCGGTCTTCTCGCCCCGGATTGATTGACGCGTATTTGTTACTCCCTCCGCAGCTTGTGATGTTTTATGGCCGCGCTCGGGGCGTCGATGTGACCGCGATGGTTATGGTGTTCTCAGTTTTTTTATTGTACACTCTGGTATCGGGATCTAATAGGGACATAGATACGTTGCACGCTGCTCTCTATTGTACTTTCTGATCATTTGCTTACGGCTTAGCAATTACGATTTAATGTTAGTAATTGCTGTAAACACGAAATTTTCATTTATGTTTTAGAATTTATGGATGAGCATATTATTTGAATTTAATTAGTACTTGCTTTAACGGTGAAAGGAAACATCCTGAGAGTGAGAGAGTGAGAGTTCTTTAACAAAAAAAAACAAAAGATGTCAAAAATGAGAGCTGCACTTGGCCAGCGCGGTGGACTATGACCTAAAAGTTCTCTCACTCCAAGAGAAGACCCATGCCCAGCAGCGGGACAGTAATGGGTTGACGACGACATTATTCAGTACTATACTATAATTTTGATCATTAACAAATAGTCGGTGCAATGCATTCTCTTTTAAAATTTAACAGCAAGTAAATAAGCCTTAAAATTGGTTAAAGCTGCAGCTTTATCTAACAGTGAAGTGCATCGCGCCAATTTTCAAGGAAGATAGTTCGGGTTGAAATGGCTGGTCCGAGCTTTTAATTCGGCCTGCTTAGCCTCACCGCCTGTAATTTAGTGTAAGCCTGCCTCTGTGAACCGCTACCTGATATAAAATCACCTTCTATTACTTTGAGCTTTTAAGCTCGCTTAAATCCTGTAGTTGGGTACGAGAACACTCTCTCTGGCAGGGTTAACTGTTCTATAGAATTAGAAGGGTTAATAGACGTCTAAAAGTAAACAGTTCCTAAGAGTTACTTTAAGTCTGGCGCGTGTGTTATTTTTGTTAAACACTATGGTTCTTAAACCCATGACTATAAGTTTCAATGATACTATCTACAGATACTAATATTCTTGAAATAACTATAACAGTAATGCCTAACGTTAATCTGTAATGGAACAATCTGGTGACATATGTATAATTCGATTCATTACCAAATATTATTAGTACAGTAATGAGCCCGAAATCGTAAACAACAATCAACATGACATCAACTTACTATTCAGATTAAATACACCTATTTTATGTGAATAGAAATTTGATGATGGTCGTTTCCGGAACAAATTTTATGTATCACATATGCGCATAACGGTCACGAAAAAATCAGTTCAAAAACCGACACGATTCAATTTAGAATTCATTAGATACGATTCTTAAGATATCTGCATCACAATATTTGACGTCATTGTTTAGGGTCTAGTTTTAACTATAAGATAGTTAAAGGAAAGGCGACCATTAAAATAAGCAAACAAATTAGAAGAGTTTCAAATGAAAATTAATAGATGTCTAAAAAATGTTCTTTTAACGTTCTTGATACAATAGCATTTAAAAAAATTCAACATTTTAGAAAGTTAACGAATTAATCTATCATACAAACAGATTTTTCAACAATATGAACATTCGAGAAGTGATTAGAAACCAGTGATATTATACCATAACATACCACAAGTCTTTTAAGAAAAATAATATTATGTTCATCGGTGATACGGTGATTGTCAAGTCGAAAATTCAAATGTTTGTTTCCCAAAAGAAGGTTTGTTTCGTTTTTAAAACGTTATAACTCGCGCGACACTGTTGAATTTTTCATGTGAATAATAATGTGAAGAGAGCACCATAACTTATAATAGCCGACGCCGGCAGAACCACTTTATGTTTGAGCTGCGAATAAAAAGAAAATACTAAAAGAGAAGTTTAGTGTTCCACTAGCGGTCTCACTCAGACGTTGCTTAGAAACTTTTAAAAGCTTTCTTTTAACTCATTTGAGAACTTATATAAGAAACACTAAAATTTATGTAGGTACATAATTATGTTTCAAAACGTTTGTTTATTATTTTTTTAATAATAATCTTAAAACGAAACGAACATACGAAAAAAGTCAAGCAAAGCAATAACTGTGGTTCAAAAACGGTACCTTGAAGGAGTCCTATAATAAAAAGTAATTACACCAAACACTGCAGACAATAGCGAGGACTAAGTTCTGGCAAATGTCACTCAGTACTTTTGTTAGTTATTAAAGGCTTACAACTTTTATGTCAGTACCAGGACAAAGCTCATTCGTACTGCACTAGTCTACAATTGGAATCAAAAGCCAGGAGACAATCAAGACCAGCGCTCGACTCGATCCGCAAATCCCGTCGCGACACTTCCCTCGGGACGCTCCCGACGCGAGCGTGACCGAAATTCTACTTATATTTTAGGCTAGACTTTTATAACGTTCCAATCTAACACACTTTTCTATTTGAAAGCAGATGGTAATCCGGCTTTTCCGGAGATGTCTATTTTCCCATATGTTTCTAAAAACTGTCCATCAAATGCTAACTTAAAAATATGTAAACATTTTCAAAACTTTGGTATATAAATTTAGGCGATTAAAGTTATCATAAGATTACACCATTTTTTCGTAAATCAATAAAACACAACGAGGAAAAACAAAAAACGTGTTAAAATATTCAGTTTTAAAGTTAACGGAACAAGTTTTCAAAATATTTTAATGTAAGCGGATTAAGTAGTAATCGTATTCAAATCGCGTCCACTGAATTCGTGTTTTTTAGAAGTTGAATAAAATTTGTGAATCAATTGGTTTTGTGTATTTGTTTTGTGTTTTATTTTTGGGGATACTAAAACTAGGCCACTTATGAATAAATATATTGACACTTTATTGGTAGTAAGAAAATAATTATACTTCTATTATTCTTATTATAACAAAAATACATGAATGAATGATTTGTTTCAATTTCTACTTAAATTATAGATACATCTACGGTTGCAGAATACAAGAAACCTGTAGGGTGATAACAGGTTAATTAGGACACTACATCTCAAGAAGTATATGTTTTACTATATACGGATAACAAAACAAGCAAAGCATTTTCAAATTAGTTCTATTTTTTAGGATCGTTCACATAGCTATGTAAATTATGTTTATTCATATTTATTATGCTTATGAACCATATTTTATTCATAAGATGTTTTTTTTGTTTACCAAATACATAGATAAATAAATAGAAGTAATTTTAAAATCACAGCAATTCATTTTAAGCATTTGTAAACTTATAAGAGTAGACACTATGCAAATATTTATTGGCTGGGTTTTGATTGCAAGCAAAGTGATTTGTGGTGTAATAGTCGGCGCAAGTCTTGTCTCTGTCCACTTTAAGAACCGTTTGTCACCAAACCTCAGCGCACAAATTTTATTGCTCTGGGTAATAATACTTTAAGCGCCCTTCGAGGATTCCGTTGAACATTCGAAATTTTAATAGTCTGATTGTCTTAAAGAAAGTTTAGTTCGCTAAAGAAGTTAGTTTTATAGAAATTGTATCAGTTATAGAAAATTTGAATGTACCTAAGAAGTCGTTACATCCTCGCTAGCTTTTAGAAGAAACAAAAATATAAATTCATTTAACACATACTTTGCTTCTAAGCGTTAATGATTGTATTCAAATGATGGAAACGGTAATGACAAAAAAATTGCAATCAACTGATGACTATGCAATGATACTAATCTGTCACAAATGATTAGATTCTTAACGAAAGTTATCTCTGGCGAGATGAACAAATATAAATATTTTATTTATTTACTCACACATGTATGCATTTAGAAGAAACATGCGCGTTTATGCACGGATTTAAAATACGAGGACATGTTAGTTAAAAAAATAAATATAATGTTGTAAATCGCAACGAAAATTACATGAATAAAATTCAAAATCTCTGCTTAAAACAATAGATTTCAATACAGAATATTATTTTAAACGTGGCAGTAAAAGACGACGGGTGATTCGATAAAAATATTCCACATGGAGTTCCTCGACTCTCGGATAGCGGCGATTCAGAGAGTTATAAAAACTTTCTTTGTTTTATTCTCTTCGGGCCTCCTTTTGTTAGAGATTCCGTCTGGGCTCCAAATCGTTTTCCGATACTATTTTATGTGTAATGGACAATAATACACGTTCAAGAGCCCATTCGGACTGCACATATCTCGACGATTTGCTGATTATGGGAAAATTTTCTAATATGTGCGTTATTATAGTGAGCTACGCCCCTCGGGTCGGTCGTAACATTTTATAAATGAGCCGTTTCCTCTATTTATATTTGAGAATCCTTCCGGCGCAGTTACATGTGCTAGTGACGTGTGATTGTTGGGCGTCAGCGCTGCCGTGAATACACGTACTGTTCGATATTTATAGAAATGAGTTGAAGGTCTAGCAAGGAATTCTTTTATTTCGTTTATTTTTCTGAAACTCATTTACGAGTATCTGCTTGATTAAAAATGAATAGAACTTCCTATTGTGCAGCACCTTAAGTAAGTATGCATATGCAGATAATATGGTCCCAAGAGTCAATGTTTCTCCGTCGATAGATACCTATGGTAGTCAATTCTCTCATACAGTCGTTTGCGGTATGGAAAAGAATAATCAAATGTGCTACTATAATAAGTAATAATTTGATTAATTAGTAAAATAATTTAAAAAAGGTCAATTAGATTTTTTTATAATGACGAAATTGTGATAAATATGACGATTATAAAAATGCTGTATAAAATTATTTTTAATTTGCCTGAGACTTATAGGCACAAACAAAGAAACAGTCTTGTGAAAGATAAACTTTTTGTGATGATTTATTACTAATCTCAACAATGAATTACGACGTATTATAAGCTCCCAGTGTGCAAGCAACACAACAGCCGTCTGAGTGCAGTTTTGACGTTAACTGCATTAGAAAATTGATAGCGGCGAAGGGTAACAGCGATTTTACTGTCCGTCTGTCTGTTTCAGTGCTACCAATGGCATTTTCAATCACAATTTTAGTTCTTACATCTCACAATGACTCGCTATTCAATCGATTATCTATCTTAGAACCTTCTTCATACAGATCACTTAACGCGTCTTCTTTATTTGAAATAGGCATGGCATTGACATTTATCACGACATAAACCCGAGTTTTATGCGTTACATCGCTGTTTGTTAAAACACTACTGAGTGCTACTTTTACTCTCTTTTATTGTTCCACTTCAAAAGGTGTAAGTTCTATACAATTGTTCGTCAGTTTTAGGAGTATAGTGTGATGTTTTGGGTTTATGTTTCACACAATGCGTCTGTTTCATTTAAAAAAACGAATTAAGTTATGAACTGAATTTAAACAATTTTTAAACTCCTCCAAAAATTAAATTTAGAAAACTTTCTTTAAATGTCAAAAAAATTGTAAGTAAGGAAAATACTTGGTAAACTTCAGTAAAATTAACAGCTCAATGAATCCAGCCACTTCATAATAATATTCTGACCCTTAACCTCTTCGTAAAAATCAATGAGAAGATTTATAGGCTCGGTAATATGCCATTACTTGAACCCATTACATTGATGGACCGTCAAATCAGTGCTAATTAAGTCACCCCTACATAAAAGGACGAACGTGATACGTTTCCTCGGGTTTGCAATGGGGTGGCGATCGCAGGAAATCGATCGATTTATAGGGGTTGTCTCCCCCAACACAAACATGTATGGTAACTGTTGTGAGCTCGCGGAAACAACTGCTTGGTCCCTACTTACAAGGAAAAGTTTCGCGAAAGTTTTTTTTTATTTATTGAAGAAACCCTGATCGGTACCTATGTAGCCCCTTATTTAAGTTGTATCTTGCAGAATAATGTACGTACAGAATTTATCCGAAGCTTTGAAATCAATAACGCTTGTCAATATTTTTTCAATAGTGTTGAACCATTTAAACTGGTCAAAATCACACGGGATAATATCACATATCTTGATAACAAAAAATTGAGGTACTCAATTCACGGTGGAAAAGACGAATCTAAAGGCAATGAAAATATCTTCGTAACAAATTTCGAAACCAATCATTAGAACTTATTCCGTAGAATTTCTGACCTATCTCTTTAGTAATATTTATTCGACCATACAAATTTTAATATTTGAAATGTTTCAATAAACTTTCCTTCGACTGGTTCCATGACTTCAAATCAGAACTATTTGTCTTGAACAGCTTTCAAATTATCGAAAACAATACAGTTTGTAAGTGGTACATCCAGTTCTGCTTTATTTATTACGCGTTTCAGTTTATCTAATATTTGTATATTATTAAGGCTAATCGTAAATATTTTAGCGATAAATTGTCGATTTTATGTGGCGCTACGTTTCAGTATCTGTATTGGAGTAAATTGCACAATCGTTAATTTGCATTCAAGTTTACATCTACTCACAATCGTAACAGTCGCATTGCTGATTTAGATATATCAGATACCCTTTAGGGATATTCCATCCGCGTTTAAATGGAATATCAATACATAATTACTTATATTACCAATAATAATAACATATCGGAGTGGGTGTTTAAATGTGCTTAAGTAAACACGTTATACTTGCAGTATCTGTTTTTCATTATATTCCATTGCATAGTAATAACCTTAACTCACACTTAAAAGCAACCAAAGGGTCATAGTCCACACATGCTACTATCTTCATTATCATACTTTTATTTTCTTATTTGACAACTTTTAATTAGGGTTAAACCTGTTATAGATTAGGTACCTTCGTTGCTACATCATTTTTCTGCCAGATTTTTTTTTGTTTTCTTAGAGTACACAATTAATGAAGCGCCTTAAAAGTATATTTCGCTGTTATTTTAAATTTCTTTATGTCAGTTGTATTTCCGATTACAGTTTCTACTGCTATTAATAATATTTCTTTAGCGTTTATGTTTTTAGTGTTGTCATTTTGCACTGTTTCTTCACCAATGTTCCCTCTCGCCTCACCGAAGGTCCGATCGCAGCGCGGGCGTCGCCGGAGCGTTTTATCGCCGATAAATTACACGGAACGCCGCCGGTTTTTATCTGTAGTATCGTAAGCGGCGATACGTTGCTTAAGTAACGAGATTGCGGCTTACTGGGACATTGGTACTGGGAACTGTTCTAAAGAACTATCTGATAAATATATAGGTATATGAACACACGCCTTATGTTTTCTCGTGCTTGATAATAAGAAAAACTAACGATTTTATTAGATGGTAGGTACAACTTTTATCACAGAATTTTCACAGTTTTGGAATCAAGTTGCCGTAACCGTGTTAAAACGCGAAAGCGAAAACATTGAACATCAACTTCGAACACGCGATGTTTATTAAATGTTATCGATTGTAAGGGTGATTGAAAGGAATGGCTAAAAGGCATTTGAAAAAACTATGCATAGGTATAGGTATGACCGCAAAAGATAAATAATAAGAAACGAAGACGCTGCATCATCATCTCATAATTCAGATTCTCCTGATTTACTTCCATAGTTACTTTTTAAGATACTTACGGTACAAAACCACTATAAATATAAAACACTAAGAGTTAAGAAAACGAGAAAAATAGATCTCTAAAATACAATAGAAAGTAAAAAAACTAAGTTATTAGGCATAAAGCATTCAAGTTTCCATGCGAAGTATGTATGAACATCTTAATCCTCTCGAGTCGAGTAGTTTGTATTGGAAATTCGAGGACTCCTTTCATCGCGTTGTAGGTCAAAGGTCGAGGCCCATTCAGAACGCTCCTATAGAGCCTTCGGAAAATCCAGCCCCACCTGAGAATTTCGTGAAACAATATTATTTTAAGCAATATTAAATAGATTATGCTTTAAAGTACTAAAATAATCTTTTGATATAGTTTTAGTAGGAGTTTCTATGTAAAATTTAGTATAATTGTCAGCAAGTCAATGTTTAGGGTTCTTGTTTTGTATATTGACTAGCTGGGCGACCCAGCTTCGCTCGGATGATACTATCAGATAACAGTGTAAAGCATCGGCATCTGTTTTTCCGACTGCGTCAGGAAGGAGGGTATATGTCAGTAACCATTTACCATAAAGAAAACTGTAAGATTGTTTATCTTAATTACTTTTTTTTTGGAAGTAGCAAATTTCAAAGGTGTTAGAACCCTATGTGTTACGCCTATTTCTGTCTTATAACAACAGTATTAAGCATTTTACAATTATTACGTTTAATAAATATAAATGCGTTGCTACCCTAGAGGGTTAAGTTGGAACGCCTCGGCTAAGTACGACACCCTTACCACACATAACATCAACAAGTGTGACATGTGTACATCACACATGTAACATCAACACCCCCTCTGATCATCAACACGCTTGCCAGACACGATTACTGTCAGCTATAGCTCCCTTTTGGAAGACCTATGTTCACTGGGCCACAAAGGTTGACGGGTGGGTGGATGTTTAAAAAGTATTTTGTACGCTAGTAGGTTTTTACAAGGCAATTTATAAGCCTCAGTCAATATGTATCCACGCATTATATACTCAAGGATTCGTTTACATTTTGATTCGTGTTTAAAAACGTAGGTGCGAGATTGAGGAATCAATATTAGTTCAAGATAAAATTCACGGTTAACATTGATGATAAAATGTTACCATGTAACTAATGTATTTTTATATAATACGAGTACAAAGTTGCAAGTGAGCATGCCGTCGCTTGATGGTAAGTGGTCACTGCCGCTCGTAAACATTTTAACCTAAGCAATGTAGGGCAGAGGTTCTGCCGAGAGTCGTACACAGATGTCGCCTGAGTCTGGAGGGCTCAGATGATGAGCTCATTCACATCCTTCCACCTAAACACAAAAGTGTATGACGATAGAAATAGGTGTGGCGGTTGTACCACCCCGGCCAACCCATATTGGTTTTACCATTTTTAACTTAATGAATGTTAATTTGCGTATTTTAATAGGCTTTAAAAATTATTGCTACAGTACCGAAACTTTTGAAATAAAATGAACATTGTGAAAACATAATACCTACTATTTAAAGGTGTTAGAACCCTTTGTGGTGCGATTCTTCGCCACTTATTACTGCCTTATAACTGCAGTGTTAAGCGCTGCTGTGTTATGGTCTGAACGGAGTCGTACGCGAC